>SJYC01050245.1:0-58860 GCA_006408675.1 Madoqua kirkii | reverse complement strand
GGGCCGGGCGGGGCGTGGGGAGGGGGTTCGGCCCCGGCCGGGTGACTGCCCTGGCGCGCCGGACCGCTCCACACTTGCCTCCCGCCGACGGGTCCCATGGCTCCGCTGCCTTTGTGCCCGACGGTTGGGCTGTTGCTGCTGCTGCTCCTGGGATCTGAACCCGGGCTCAGAGCAGGTGAGTGAAGGGATGAGCCCCCATCCGAGGACCCAGGGCTTCCTGGGACTCCCTCAGTCCTCCCCGGGATACATGGAACCTTGCCTCCCTACACATCCGCAAGAACCCCAACTCCCCAGCCCTTCCAGGGGACCCAGGAGCCCTACAGTCCCCTGCCCTCCTTTGTGCAGCCCACCTGCACATTGCTTCCCGGCTTCCTGGAAGTCCTGTGTGTCGCCCTCTCCCCACCTGCACCACTTCCCCAAAAGCCCCTGCCTCGTTTACCCCTTCCAGGGACCCTGAAACCTTCTCCAGGGGGGCTCTGTGTCCTCCCCAAGCATCCCCTCTGCTACCCTCTCCAGTGATCAGATCTCCCCATCACCTGACTTGGGATCCTGTGAAACCACCCTTCTCTCCGCCTGTCCCTGGGGTCTGCAGTGGGAGACACCAGAGGTTGGAAGGAACAGGGGGAGAAGGGGCCAAACCCTACCTGGAGCCAGAGAAGAAGGTGATGTCCCCTCACTACTGGACATGACCCTTGGAGAGGTCCCCTCAGCAACCTCCCATTTACATGGATACCACAGGGAAATATGTGGTCATCATAAGCTCGGAGACACACAGGCATAGAACACCACCAGCAACATCTGGGCACACAGGTGTTGGGCTCACGGATGGCCTCACACACATGCTGCACGCTCAGCCACTTCAGTCGTGTTCAACTCTTTGTGACCCCAAGGACTGTAGCCCACCAGGCTCTTCTGTCCATGGGATTCTCCAGGCGATAATACTGGAGTGGGTTGCCATGCCCTCCTCAGGCTCACACACAGACACAGGCAAAGACACACGGAGGGGAACACACACACACCAGGGATACTGAGACAGCCTCATATGAGCACACACACAGAATCACATGGGCACACACACACACATACGCACACCTTCAGGCCCATAGGAAGCCTGGGCAGCCTTGGCATTCCCAGTAGAGGCTGTTGTGGGCAGACAGAGCAAACAGCCCCCAGAATGACCTGCCCCACCTAAGTTGGCATAGAGGGAGTGTTTGCCTTGGTTACAAACCCAGCGCTGGGCATCCACCCATGCTCGGGTTCTCCCTAAGGCTGAGCCCTGGACCCTGAGACCCTGAGTTGGGTTCGAGTCAGGGTAGGGGGACCTCTGGGGACAGCTTTGGGGTATGGATTTGGAACGGGGGTCTTTTCAGATGTGCTTGTTATTTTTTTAAGGGTTTTTTTTTTTTTTTGGCATATTCTTAAGCCCTCAGCCAGGGAATCAAACCATGCCCCCTGCAGTGAAAGCACAGAATCATAACCGGACCACCGGGAAGTCCCCAGATGTGCTTAGACTGGAAGTATTCCATGGGGCTTGGTGGATCCAGGGGTCAAGGGACCTTTTCTGAAAGCCCACTCATGCCAGGAGATCTGGGGCTCCTAGGACAGAGATCTGTCCAGACTGGAGGGTCATTGCCATGAGCAGAGAGTAGCACAGGGTGACGAGGGCCCCTGTGGTCACGTGGCAGGGAGGCAGATTCTAGAAGGAGGTGATGAGTGAGCTAGGTGAGGATGGGGTCAGGGCATTTGTTACACAGGGTGTATGTGACAGTGTGATGGGAAGTTTAATTGGAGGAATAGGAAATGATGAGTGGGGTCCATGTGGGGTCCATGTTGAGAGAGGGCACCAGAGAGGTGAGAGGGTGGGCTTCTGCAGGGCTTCTGGCTCAGTGAGGACCCTGAGCTTTACCTGGAGGGGGTTGGGAGCCTGGGGAGGTTTCAGGCAGAGATGTGGGCACCTGGGCAAATCCTGTGAGGGTGAGGGCTGGTCATCCAGAGAGGAGGGCAAAGCTTTTAACTCTAAACTCATTGTTACATTTTGTTTTATTTAGTTTATCTCTAATCCCCTAGATGAATATGCTCCTTTTTCCACTGAGAAAAAAGAAAATTTAGGGGACTCCCTGGCTTCCCAGTGATAAAAAGACTCTGAGTTTCCCCCGCAATGGGTCTGGTTCATTTCCTGGTCAGGGAACTAAGATCCCACATGCTGTGCCTTGCGGCCAAACAAAAGCAAAAAAAAAAAAAAAAAAAAACAAACAAAAAAAACCCCAACAACAACAAAAACTGAATTTGAATTTTGACCTGGATTCTTCAAACAAGAGTCAGCATGATAAAATCTTGTTTTATATTTTACAAATGTGAAAGGGAATCCACAAATCTCTGGATTCTCAGTCCTGGAGTCCTGGGTGGAGAGTGAGCTCCCAGGGGTCAAGCCGACATAGGAACAAGTTTCTGTTCAGCAGTTCACCCGCTCTGGGACCTAGGATGGGTCCTTTTGCCTCTTCTAGCCTCAATCTCTCCATCTGTAAATGGGAGACTGCTACTGCTATTGCTAAGTCACTTCAGTCGTGTCCGACCCTGTGCGACCCCATAGACGGCAGCCCACCAGGCTCCCCCATCCCTGGGATTCTCCAGGCAAGAACATTGGAGTGGGTTGCCATTTCCTTCTCCAATGCATGAAAGTGAAAAGTGAAAGTGAAGTTGCTCAGTCGTGTCCGACTGTTCGCGACCCCATGGACTGCAGCCCACCAGGCTCCTCCGTCCATGGGATTTTCCAGGCAAGAGTACTGGAGTGGGGTGCCATTGCCTTCTCTGAAATGGGAGACTAGCAGCACAGAAGACAAAGAGATTGACAACAGATATCGCCTGTGGATTGGGGAACACGGTGCCTAGTGCCAAGTGAAGTTCAAGTGATAGCTCCTCCGCGCTGTGGCTGGTTGTGTGTGTGTGTTTTCTACATGTTGACTGTGTGCAGCATGTGAGATCTTAGTTCCCTGACCAGTGACTGAACAGGAACACGGTGCCTGATGCCAAGTGAAGTTCAAGTGATAGCTCCTCCGCGCTGTGGCTGGTTGTGTGTGTGTGTTTTCTACATGTTGACTGTGTGCAGCATGTGAGATCTTAGTTCCCTGACCAGTGACTGAACCCTTGCTCTTGCAATGGAAGCACACTGTCTTAACCACTAGACCTCCAGGGAAGTCCCTGATTGTGGTTTCTGACCAAACACCAGAGTGGACTCTTGTACCTCACCAGAAGGAGGAGTGGCTCTGGGATTCTCTGATGCCCAGTTGCAGTGGCTTTGACCACCCCTGACCACGAGCAATGGACTCCTCAATGCCCCTTACCTCTGTCGCCCCAGGCCTCCCTCTCCTGCTGCTATTGGGTGAGGAGGAACCACTGGATTGGGAGTCAGAAGGCCCCCCCCCCCTCAACCCTGTGACTGTAGGGGTCGTGATTCCCATCTGAGCCTCTTCTTTCTCCCAGATGAGAGGCAGGGGTTCCGGTTGCACCGTGTCCTGCTATGGACCACAGCAACATGAGGATCCAGAGAAATGGCTGGGATGGGGTCACAGGGCCTCCCTGTGTGGCAGGAAGCTGTGCCCTGGCAGTGAAAATGAGAGGTGATGCAAAGAATCTAGAAGGCAGTGGTGAGGGGGTGGGGGAGGTCCCTGTAGAGGATGGCAGGGACCCTGTTTGGTTCACCTCTGATGTCCAGTGCCCAGGACAGGCAACTAGACAGACATTAAACACACAACCCACAATCCGACTGTGTCTGACGTTGACATGGGCAAAGGATTGAGAACGAGGGCATTCCAGGAAGAGGGACTAGCCAGTGCAAGGGCCTAGAGGTATGATTTTTTTTCAGATGCCGTGGCTCTGTGACCTGTTTTCTCCTTCACGGCTGCCTTGAAGATATTGATAATAATAGTTAGAGCTCATTGTGTGCCTGTAATTTACATGCATGATCTCATTCCATTCTGGGTAGTGCAGTTCCCTTATTCCCCTATTTTAAGATGAGGAAACCAAGGCACAGAGAGATTGAGTGGTCCAAGGTCACACAGCTAGGAAGAAGGAGAAGCAGGATTCAACCCTGAGATAGTCATCCAGAGGATGAGATGTTTGGATAGCATCATCGCTCAATGGACATGAGTTTGAACGAGCTCCAGGAGACAGTGAAGGACAGGGAAGCCTGGTGTGCTTTAGTCCACGCGGTTGCAAAGAGTCGGACATGACTGAGCAACTGAACAACAAGTCATCCAGATACTTTCCAGGCTAGTGCCTGTCCCCAGGCCAGGAGAGCCCCCACCTGCAGCCTCTAACTGTTGACTCCCTCCCCCACCCCCAGCTCCCCAGAGGTCACATGTGCACCGACGTGGGCTCATAGGACTGGCCGGGACTATTGACTGTGTTGGCCCTCGCCCTGCCTTGGTCTACGTGAAATATGGCTGCTTTTGTGGTCTAGGGGGCCATGGCCAGCCCCAGGATGCCATAGACTGGTGAGTGCATGCTGGGGGCTTAAGGTCCCCACTCCCTGGGGTGATTAAGGCTTATGAGGAAATACCCACAACTGAGGTTGGGGTTTAGATATGAAGCCCCCAGCAAATGGTGCTCCTTGCAGGCACTGGGTCTCCTGGGTAACATGCCCATGAGGCCAGACCTTGGCGCCAGCTGGCCCCCAGTCTGGCAGGGTGATTACTTTAGCTGAAAAAAATATCATACATCACTGATCAGACTTATTATACACCAGAACTGTCCTGAGAGCCCCTTTGAGTTCTCACAACAACCCCATTTCAGAGATAAGGAAACTGAGGCCCAGAGAGATCAACTTGTCTAGAGCCACATACAGAGTGAGGGGTGGGGGCTGGGATTTGAGCCCAGGCAGCCTGGCTGGATTCAGGCTCCTGATCACTGCCTTCTGCTGCTGGGTGAGAAGGACCTGTTCTGTGCCAGGCTGTGGGCTTAGACCTTGCCACGACCGCCTCTCATTTGCCACCACAGCCATGGCCGTCCAATGGTGATCCCTATTTTACAGACAGGGTCCCATAGCCACTCATCCATTTCCAGAGTGGTCAGGGGGCAAAATGTTGATTGTCTCTTCCGGGTCTTGGTGGGTATAGTTGTCACTGACAGGTCTCTATCCAGCCTTGTGCCTCCAAGGCTCCTGCTGTGGGCCCTGCCCTTCCTCCCACACTCCGGTTGTCTGGTTCCTGCACATCTTTCCAGACATAGGCCCCTCAGGCATCACCCCTCTTGAACGTCTTCTCTGAAGCCTAGCTGGACCTGGCATCCCCTCTGGCTCCCAGAATCCCGTCACCTGCATCCTAGTGTTTCTCGCCATGCCCACTGCATCTGGAGAATTGTCTGCCTCCCCTATCCTGGGGTTGGGGGCTGGTGCTTGGGCTGAGACCTCAAGCAGAAAGAGTGGGCAGGAATTTCTCCCAGGTCTCCCAGGCAGAGGCAGATTAGGGGCAAAGTCAGGAGGTAGGGAGGGTATGGCTGGAAGGGACCAGTGTGGCTGGAACTCAGAGGCTCAGAGACTGAGGCAGGCAAGGGCCAGACTTGAGCATGGCGGAGAGATAGAGGTAGGGCAAGACACACTGGGGTCAGTGGAATTAATTCCCAGGACGGGGATTCTCAGGAACAAAGCCTGGACCAGAAGATGCTCTCCCCTGTGGGGCCTCATTCTCCTGAAGCCATGGCTCGGGAGGATGGTCAAGGGACCACCTTTGCCCTTACTCACCCCTTGGTCTGCCCATCTGCTGTCCACAGGTGCTGCCACCTTGGTCTACGTGAAATATGGCTGCTTTTGTGGTCTAGGGGGCCATGGCCAGCCCCAGGATGCCATAGACTGGTGAGTGCATGCTGGGGGCTTAAGGTCCCCACTCCCTGGGGTGATTAAGGCTTATGAGGAAATACCCACAACTGAGGTTGGGGTTTAGATATGAAGCCCCCAGCAAATGGTGCTCCTTGCAGGCAAAGGGTCTCCTGGGTAACATGCCCATGAGGCCAGACCTTGGCGCCAGCTGGCCCCCAGTCTGGCAGGGTGATTACTTTAGCTGAAAAAAATATCATACATCACTGATCAGACTTATTATACACCAGAACTGTCCTGAGAGCCCCTTTGAGTTCTCACAACAACCCCATTTCAGAGATAAGGAAACTGAGGCCCAGAGAGATCAACTTGTCTAGAGCCACATACAGAGTGAGGGGTGGGGGCTGGGATTTGAGCCCAGGCAGCCTGGCTGGATTCAGGCTCCTGATCACTGCCTTCTGCTGCTGGGTGAGAAGGACCTGTTCTGTGCCAGGCTGTGGGCTTAGACCTTGCCACGACCGCCTCTCATTTGCCACCACAGCCATGGCCGTCCAATGGTGATCCCTATTTTACAGACAGGGTCCCATAGCCACTCATCCATTTCCAGAGTGGTCAGGGGGCAAAATGTTGATTGTCTCTTCCGGGTCTTGGTGGGTATAGTTGTCACTGACAGGTCTCTATCCAGCCTTGTGCCTCCAAGGCTCCTGCTGTGGGCCCTGCCCTTCCTCCCACACTCCGGTTGTCTGGTTCCTGCACATCTTTCCAGACATAGGCCCCTCAGGCATCACCCCTCTTGAACGTCTTCTCTGAAGCCTAGCTGGACCTGGCATCCCCTCTGGCTCCCAGAATCCCGTCACCTGCATCCTAGTGTTTCTCGCCATGCCCACTGCATCTGGAGAATTGTCTGCCTCCCCTATCCTGGGGTTGGGGCTGGTGCTTGGGCTGAGACCTCAAGCAGAAAGAGTGGGCAGGAATTTCTCCCAGGTCTCCCAGGCAGAGGCAGATTAGGGGCAAAGTCAGGAGGTAGGGAGGGTATGGCTGGAAGGGACCAGTGTGGCTGGAACTCAGAGGCTCAGAGACTGAGGCAGGCAAGGGCCAGACTTGAGCATGGCGGAGAGATAGAGGTAGGGCAAGACACACTGGGGTCAGTGGAATTAATTCCCAGGACGGGGATTCTCAGGAACAAAGCCTGGACCAGAAGATGCTCTCCCCTGTGGGGCCTCATTCTCCTGAAGCCATGGCTCGGGAGGATGGTCAAGGGACCACCCTTGCCCTTACTCACCCCTTGGTCTGCCCATCTGCTGTCCACAGGTGCTGCCATGCACACGACTGCTGCTATACACATGCCGAGGACTCCGGCTGCAGTCCCAAGTTGCAGCCCTACTCCTGGAATTGTGTCAATCAGACTGTCACGTGTGGTGAGTTCCCAACATAACACCCAGCAGCAGCCACTGGCTGGAACATAGAGGGGCTTCCCACTGTAGGTGGGGCCATTCTCCCATCTGCCCCAGTCTCCACCATGCCCTATTGTCTCTCCAACATTGAGGCCAAGGGTCAATTACCATAGTTCATTTCTCCTGTGCTGTGAATTTTGTTAAGAAAAAGGAATTTTCCTGTCAAACCTTAGAAGGTAGGTCCAAAGGCTGAATGATTTGAGAAAAATGAGAGTGGTGAGCGAGCCCATTTATTTATCACAATGAAGAGTATACCTGTGTCTAATGGATCCCCTTTGTGTTAGCACTGTCGGCCCCAGGGGCTGTCTGAGTTTGCAGACCCTGGTCTGTGGCTGACAGCTTGGTCTGTGATTCAGATTCTGTGATGTCACCAAGCCTGATCTCCTGGGGCCTCAGTTTGCTCACTGGTAAACTGGGAGTGGAAATCCAGCTGGCCTGTGGTGAGGATGAAGTATTTGTCTTCAGGATCATCTTCTGATGGATGGTGTTTTCCACTTACAGTTTCTGTTCACATAAATTTAAAAAGCTGAATCAAGGGAAGAAACAGGATGTGAATAATTGTACAGGCACGGTGTAGATAAGGCTGGGATTTGGGCAATGAGATTCCAAGTTATCTGAGAAGCTGAAATGAAACACACAGACAACAGGCTCCATGACTTCTTTTTTCTTTTTACTCTTAACTGAGCACAACATAAAATTAACCATTTTAAAGTATACCTTTCAGTGATATATAATGCATTCACAATGTCCTCCAACCATAACCTCTATTTCCAAAACATTTTTTTTATTTTTGGATGTGCGGGGTCTTCTCTGATGTGTGTGGTCTTCTCTGATGTATGTGCGCTTTCTCTAGTTACGGCAAGTGGGGGCTACTCTCCAGCTGTGGTGAACAGGCTTCTCCTTGCAGTGGGTTTTCTTGTTGTGAAGCAGGGCTCTAGGCCATGTGGGCTCAGTAGCTGTTTGACTTGGGCTTTGTTGCTCCATGATATGTGGCATCTTCCTGGAACAGTAATGTGTCCCCTGCAACTGGCAGGCAGATTGTTAACCATTGGACCACCAGGAGTTCCCAAAACATTTTCATCAACATCCCCCCAAAATCACGTACCTGTCAAGTGCTCAGTTTCTATTCCTCCTCTTTCCAGCATCTGGCAACCACCAATTTGCTTTCAATCTCTATGGATTTACCTACTCTAGATATTTCTTATGAATGATGTCATGTAATAAGCCTTCTGTGTCTGACTTCTTTCGCTTAGCCTCATGTTTTCAAGGTTCATTCATGTTGTACATGTATCTGAACTTCATTCCTTTTTATACTGAATAATATTCCATTGTATATGTGTACCACATCAAGATCCATTCATCTGTTGATGGACATTTAAGTTGCTTCCATGTGCTAGCTATTGTAAACAGTGCTGCTATGAACTTTGAGGTGCTTGTGTCTTTTTGAATTATGGTTTTCTCAGGGTATTCTGGAGAAGGCAATGGCACCTCACTCCAGTACTCTTGCCTGGGAAATCCCATGGATGGAGGAGCCTGATAGACTGCGGTCCATGGGGTTGCTAAGAGTCAGACACAGCTGAGCGACTTCACTTTCACTTTTCACTTTCATGCACTGGAGAAGGAAGTGGCAACCCACTCCAGTGTTCTTGCCTGGAGAATCCCAGGGATGGTGGAGCCTGGTGGGCTGCAGAAGGAAATGGCAACCCACTCCAATGTTCTTGCCTGGAGAATCCCAGGGATGGGGGAGCCTGGTGGGCTGCTGTCTATGGGGTCGCACACAGTCAGACACGACTGAAGTGACTTAGCAGTAGGTATGTAAACACTACATTTTGCTTATCCATTCATTCATTGTAGGACATTGTATTGTTTCTGAAACCGTATACCTCAGATTGGGACTTGAACCCGACCAAAACTCAGCTTGGAACTTGAACCCACATGAAGAGAAGTGAAATGAAAGTTGCTCAGTTGTGTCCAGCTCTTTGCGACCCCATGGACAGTTCATGGAATTCTCCAGGCCAGAATAGCCATTCCCTTCTCCAGGGGATCTTCCCAACCCAGGGATCAAACCCAGGTCTCCCACACTGCAGGTGGATTCTTTACCAGCTGAGCCACGAGGGAAGCCCAAGAATACTGGAATGGGTAGCCCTATCCCTTCTCCAGGGGGTCTTCCCGACCCAAGAATCAAACCAGGGTCTCCTGCATTGAAGGTGAATTCTTTACCAACTGAGCTCATATGGCTGGAACTCAAACCCAGCCAAAACCCATGGTACTTGGTTTCAGGACCTGATGAAGCTCAGGTTCTTGATATCTCATTGCAGAAAGAACTCAGTGAGAGACAAAGTGATAGGTGATAAGTGGATTTATTCAGATTCAGAGAGAAGCACACTCCACAGACAGAGTGTGGGCCATCACAGAGGGTGAATGTGGCCACAAAATGTGGTGTGGTTGGTTTTTATAGGCTGGATAATTTCACATGCTAATGAGTGGGAGGATTATTCCAACTGTTTTTGGGAAGAGGTGGAGATTTCCAGGATTTGGTCCACTGCCCACTCCTTGGTCTTTTGACAGTGCCTTGGAACTCTCTTGGCACCTCTGGGTGTGTCATTTCACTTGCTAAGGTCTAGTCTTGTCTTCCATCTTGGTCCCATTTGATTCTAATCGGTTTATGGTGTGTCCTTGGGCTATGTCATTCTTTCACAAGTTGTGTCCTGCTCTTTTTCTTCCTGTTGTATTTGCACCTTTTAACTACTGGGAATAGTGCTGCTGTGAACATTTGTGAACAAATATTTGTTTGAATACATGTCTTCATTTCTTTGGGGGTATATACACAGGAGTGGAACTGTTGCATTTTCTAGTAATTCCATTTTACTTTTTGAGGAACCCTTCCTTGGTGGCTCAGATGGTAAAGAATCTGCCTGCATTGCAGGAGATCTGGGTTTGATCCTTTGGTCAGGAAGATCCACTGGAGAAGTGAATGGCTACCCCTTCCAATATTCTTGCCTGGAGAACTCCAGGGAGAGAGGAGCCTGGTGGGCTATCGTCCATAGGGTCACAAAGATTCAGACATGAGCGACTAACACTTTCACACCAATTTTTGCTATAGGAGCTGCGTTGTTTTACATTCTCATTAGCAATGTATAGGGTATTTCTCCACAGCCTTGCCAACATTTGCTATTTTTCTTTTTTATTTATTATTTAGTGGAGATAATTAGTGTATCTCACTGTGATTTTGATTTGCCTTTTTCTCATGACTAATGATGTTGAACATCTTTTCATGTGCTGGTTGGTCATTTTTCCATCCTCTTTGGAGAAATGTCTATTCAAGTCTTCTGCTCATTGAGTAGTCTGTCCTTTTGTTGTTGAATTGTGACAGTTTCTTGTTCTGGATACCGGCTTCTATCATATATGTGATCTGCAAGAGATTTCCTACCATTCTGTTGCCTTTTTATTTTCTTGATAATGTCTTTGGTATACAGAAGTTTTAATTTTGCTAAAGCCCGATTTATCAGTTCTGTCTTTTATCTGCACTGGTCTCCGTTTTGGCTCGTGGGCTTCTCCAGTTGTGGTGCATGGACTCCGGAATGCCCAGGCTCAGTAGTTGTGGGGTTAGGGCTCCAGAGCGCATGGTCTCTCTAGCTGGGGTGTGCAAGCTTAGTTGCTCTGCAGTGTGTAGGATCTTAGTTCTCCAGTCATTGATCACGCTCACCTCCCTGCTTTGGGAGGCAGATTCTTAACCACTGCACCACTAGGGAAGTCCCAATTTTGTCTTCTGTTGATTGCGTTTTTGGTATCCTATCTAAGAATTTGTCACCAGATCCAAGGTCACGGAGATTACCCCTATAGTCTTCAAACAGTGTTGGAGTTTGAACTCTTTTATTTTTTAAAATTTTCTGGAAGTATTATTGTTTACAATGTTCTGTTAATTTCTGCTGAACAGTGAAGTGACTCAGTTATATATTTGTTTTCACTGAACTCTTAACTTTAGGTCATTGATCTATTTTGAGCTGGTTTTTGTGTATGGTGAGTGGTAGGAGTCCACGTTTATTCTTTGGCATATGGATATTCAGTTGTTCCACACCATTTGTTGAAGAGACTCTTTTGTCCCCATTAAACTGTCTTGGTACTTTTGTTGAAAATCACTTGGCTCTTAGATTGGTGTCATCTCTGAGCCTGTTTTCTTACCTGGAAGATGGATATTGCAAAGATGAAAATAAAAAGAGTTTATAATGTGATATCCAGATTGGATGGAGGTTGCTATTTTCTTCCCTCCTCTCTCTTCCATCCTTCATCCTTATCTGAACTTCTCTCTGATCCCCACTGCCTCCCCCTGAGAGAACTGAGGGTCTGGTGTGATTCTTCACTGAAACCCCAGCGTCTGCAGACTTGGTCTTCTCTAGAGGCAAGGAGGCTATACTAAGGGTTACATAGAAGGATATTCTTAGATATGCACAGACTCTTAGCTGTGTCTTCTTAGTCTACATTAAGAGTTGGCACAAAGAAAAACTGAATTAATATGGAGACATTAATACGGAGTCCTTGATTCAGTCAATCGAGGACTGAAAATGTCCCAGACATCTTCTCATCCAACCATCTCACTTAGAGCTGCAGGGAAAGAAGTGACTTGCTTAACCTGGTGATGATAAGCCCTCTTCTGGGCATATTCTCTGTCCCCACACTGCCCTCTTTCATTGTGAGTGGAGAGGAGAAGTGAACGTTGAGTGGAAAATATGTTAAAGATCTTTCCCTTCTCCCTTCAACCTGCATGTTCTGCTGCCCCTAACCATGTGAAACGGCTTCCCAGGTGGCACAAATGGTAAAGAACCTGCCTGCCGATGCAGGAGATGCAAGAGACTTGGGATTGATCCCTCAGTGGGGAAGATCCCCTGGAGGAGGGCATGGCAACCCACTCCAGTATTCTTGCCTGGAGAATCCCATGGACGGAGGAGCCTGGTGGGCTACAGTCCATGGGGCCACAAGGAGTTGGACACAACTGAGTGCATGGGCACACACACACACACACACACACACACACCCATCTAAAAATGATATTTGTGAAATACTTATTAGTGTGTCAGCTGGTGGGGCTGTGCCTGTTTACAGAACTGCTTTCCCTGAACTGAATGAAGAGAACCAAAATATCTATTATGCATTTTTTGGCTAAAAATATTCTCTTATTCTGTTTGGAGATATTCTGAACTTAGCTGTTTGCTTAATTACAGGTGTGGCCCATTTTCCATTTATGGGCTTGACAAATATACTTTTTAAAAATATTAAGCATATAATAATATTTACCGGCAGGCCTTTATTTTAAACTTAACCCTTGGGAGCTAAGTTTCCTTTCAGTTTTTTATTATTCTTGAATAACATGAATCTGTTTGGCTTCTGAGGCCATAGAATAGTGAGATCAAGCCTTGTTTTTCAAAGGATTTTCTTGCTCAGGGAGGCGTGGGGAGCATAGTGGAGGGACAGACACTGAGTCAGGAGATGCTGAGCTGAAATCCTGGTATACTCTTTCCCAGATCTGTGGCCTTGGACAAGTTACTGAATCCCTCTCCTTTTCTGTAAAATGAGAATAATAAAACTCTGGTGCTGGGTTTGTAAAGAATTGGAAATGATATATGTCTTTTCTATATTCTCCCAACAACCATTATTGGGAATCTATTCTGTGCCAGGCTTCCTGATGGAGGAAACAGAGGAGCAAGGCTCTGTGGTCGAAAAAGGGAGCAGGAAATAGTGTCCATGCCAACTGCTTTTATAAGTGCTTGTTGGAAAAGAAATCAATGAAGTACTATGCATGAAAGTGAAAAATGAAAGTGTCAGTTGCTCAGTCATGTCGACTCTTTGAGACCTTATGGGCTACAGCCTGCCAGGCTCCTCTGTGCATGAATTCTCCAGATAAGAGTACTGGAATGGGTAGCCATTGCCTTCACCAGGGGTTCTTCCACTCTGGTTGCTGCAAGGAATATAGCTGGAGGGAACAAGGGTGGCAGCTAGGCCCCCCTGTGAGGCTGCTGCAGGAATCTGGGTGAGAAGTGCCTTGGACGGATGACATCAGTGGAGGCAGCGGAAGGTGGAGCCGGGGGACTCCCATGGATGGGGGCGGGCAGGGGAAATGGCTGGAGTGTTTGTGCCCTGTCCTTAGACAGCTGTCCTTTGGCCAACTCTGCGGGAACAGTGCAACCTTGGAGCTTCAATGGCTTTTTCCTCAGAAGTCCCTGGCCAAGCAGGTCATGTTCCACAGGTGTGTGGCCCATGTTTCCACAGGTGTGGCCCATGGAAATTTTATTGGTAACACTGCTGGCTCTGGTGCCAGCTGGTTCATTTACCAATTTTTACATATTCGTTTTATCTATCTGTCTATCTGTCCATCCGTACACATGCTTTTTCTGATTCAAACCTAATCCATCTTTGCTAATCCACGTTTGTTGTGGAAAATCAAAACATCCCAGAATCACTGTAATGTAAGAAGTTAGGCTCCATCCACCAGCGTTAACTAGCTTCTGTTGCTTGGCATGTTGTTCTCCTCCAGACTTATGCATGTGTAAACAGACAAACAAGAACAAATATCAGGACTTCCCTGGTGGTCCAGTGGTTAAGAATCTGCCTGCCAATGCAGAGGATGCAGGTTCGATCCCTGGTCCGGGAAGATCCCATATGCCCTGGAGCAGCTAAACTCGGATGCCACAACTATCGAGCCTGTGCTCTAGAGCCTGAGAGTCGCAACAGAAGGCACCGTACTGAGAAGCCTGCATGCTGCAACTCGAGAGTAGCCCCTGCTTGTCACAACCAAGATCCACTCACAGCAACAGAGACCCAGCACAGCCAAAAATACATAAAATAAATAATTTTTTTTATCATGTACACCTGTGGCTGATTCATGTCAATGTATGGCAAAACCAATACAGTATTGTAATGTAGAATAAAGTAAAAATAAAATTAAAAAAAATAATAAATATTTTTTTAAAAAAAGAAAAATTGGATCACATTATATAAATCATGGGGCTTTTTTCCCACTTAATATTGTGTCTTGGACATCTTGGAATGTCTAGGTTGGCCTCATTCTTAAATATATATTTAATTTATTTATTTTTGGCTGTGGTGGATCTTTGTTATTGCATGGGCTTTCTCTAGCTGCGGTGTGCAGGCTTCTCAATGCTGTGCCTTCTTTTATTGTGGACCATGGGCTCAAGGGTGCGTGGGCTCAGTAGCGGTGGCTCTCGGGCTCTAGAGCTCAGGTTCGATAGTTGGGGCTCACGGGCTTAGTTGCTGCGTGGCTTGTGGGATCGTCTCGGACCAGGGATCAAACCCATGTTTCCTGCATTGGCAGATGGAGTCTTTACCACTGAGCCACCAGAGAAGCCCCAGCCTCATTCTTTCAAAGCCTGACAATCACCTGCGGCAGACTGTCTCCATCTTGACACTATGGACATTTGAGGCTGGATCTCTGGTGTGGGAGCCATCCTGGGCATTGCAGATGTTTAGTAACATCCCTGGTCTCTGCCAACCAGATGCCAGTAGCAAACCCCCTACCCTCCACATGGAACAGCGAAAGATGTCTCTAGAGACTACCACAAGCCCAGTGGGGGACACAATGGCCCGCAGCTGAGAATGGCCAGTCTGTGGCACCAATGTACTTCATTTTGCAGAGACTGTGGTTGTTTATAAGGCTTTGTGCACCTGTGAGAGGCTTTTGCAGCATGAAGTCTTAGAATTGTTGGGTCAGATGGTATATTTGAGGCACCCTTAGAATAATGGGCTTCGCTTGTAGCTCAGTCGGTAAAGAATCTGCCTGCAGTGCAGGAGACCCGGTTTCGATCCCTGGGTTGGGAAGATTCCCTGGAGAAGGAAATGGCAACTCACTCCTGTATCCTTGCCTGGAAAATCTCATGGACACAGGAGCCTGGTGGGCTGCAGACAATGGGGTCCCAAAGAGTTGGGCATGACTGAGCGACTGGAGGCCTGGAGAAGATTAGGGAGGAGGAGGGCCATCAAAGACCCCACAAGCCACCTTCTTTCATCACTGAGTGGTATAGAAGTCTAATAAGTAATGTAAACTAAATTCAAAACAGAGGGCCCTCACATTTGGTTAATTGGGATCACTTTTCCACAATGAAAGCACTGTATGGCTCAAAGTAGAAAAGTTTCAAATTATAACTTTTACCAGGAAAGTTTTGTGGGAAATAAAACTCCCATTGACACTACCCAGACCTCCATTTGATTAATTTTCTGGTGCTGTTCTTGTTTTGTCTTTTTTTGAGTGCATAATACATAAAAAATATAGCAGTGTCTATTTTACCCCTTAAGTTTTCTTAAATGTAAGTTGCTCCCTATGTCATTAATGGCAAAAACCATCACAGTATTGTAAAGTAATTATCCTCCAATTAAAATAAACTGAATAATTTTAAAAAGCTCTATTAAAAGAATAGATTGTTGTTGTTCAGTCACCAAGTCGTGTCTGACTCTCTGAGACCCCACTGAATTGCAGCACGCCAGGCTTCCTGTCCTTCACTGTCTCCTGGAATTTGCTCAAACTCATGTCCATTGAGTCAGTGATGCCATCCAACCATCTCATCCTTTGTTGTCCACTTCTCCTCCCGCCTTCAAGGGTTCGATTCCTTGTCAGAAAACTAGATTCCACATGTCGTAACTAAGACCTGGTGCAGATAGATTTATTGATTGATTTTAAAATCCTGTCTTAAAACTTGGATTTATAAGGGCAGATGAGTCCCCTGAGTTGACAACCTATTCCCTTCTGACAGACAAGCCAGGAGGCCTGGGATCAGGCAGAGGTGAACTGGGGATCAGTCCCTATACCCCTTCTCTGGATTTTTCCTCTGTAAGATTGGGGTGCTGATGCTGAAAGCTCAGCTTCTCTGTACACCAGTGCTGAATCAAATCTTGGAGGCAGAATTTTGGGCAAAGTAGAAAAGGATAGGTTTTTTGCTTTGTCAGGCAAAGTGGGGGACAGAGCAGGCTTATGCCCTCAAAACCCACTTGGGAAGATAGAAGTTTTATAGTAATTGTCCAAAGAGGGAGTGATCAGCTCGAGGACGTTCTTCTGGTGGGTTGGTGGTGAGGTAAGTGGGACTCAACATCATCAACCTTCAAGTCCAACTAGTCTGAGGCCTATGTGCTTATGGGCAGCATACTACTGGTA
The DNA here is from genome assembly GCA_006408675.1 of Madoqua kirkii. Classification (NCBI taxonomy): domain Eukaryota; kingdom Metazoa; phylum Chordata; class Mammalia; order Artiodactyla; family Bovidae; genus Madoqua; species Madoqua kirkii. Next base: position 42,440 of record SJYC01050245.1, on the reverse strand, counting down.
ACTTCGCCCACCTGGAAGCCTTTCAGTATCTGGAAAATATCCCAAAGACATTCTTATATGGATCTGTTCATAGGAAAACAGGACCTTGCCCCAAGGCTGCTCATGACTGTTTCTCCCTGGTCTCTCATCCTCTCCCTTTCCTAGTTAACAACTGCTTGATTCAGCCTCCAAGTACTGCATTTTGGATTCTTTTGTTGACCATGTTGGGTATTTCATTTCTTCTAAGGGATTCCTGCCCGCCGTAGTAGATATAATGGTCATCTGAGTTAAATTCACCCATTCCAGTCCATTTTAGTTTACTGATTTCTAGAATGTCAACTATGAAGAAAGCTGAGCACTGAAGAATTGATGCTTTTGAACTGTGGTGTTGGAGAAGACTCTTGAGAGTCCCTTGGACTGCAAGGAGATCCAACCAGTCCATTCTAAAGGAGATCAGCCCTGGGATTTCTTCGGAAGGAGTGATGCTAAGGCTGAAATTCCAGCACTTTGGCCACCTCATGCCAAGAGTTCACTCATTGGAAAAGACTCTGATGCTGGGAGGGGTTGGGGGCAGGAGGAGAAGCGGACGACAGAGGATGAGATGGCTGGATGGCATCACCGACTTGATGGACGTGAATTTGAGTGAACTCCAGGAGTTGGTGATGGACAGGGAGGCCTGGCGTGCTGCGATTCATGGGGTTGCAGTCAGACACGACTGAGGGACTGAACTGAACTGAACTGACTGCCTATTGGAACTCAGGGAAGGATTTGGAGGAACTCATGGAGAACTCATGGAGGCTGAAGAAAGGCTGTTTCATATAATCAAAGAAGTGAGGGACACAAAGACCTTTTGCCCAGGAGCCTGAGGGCCCCGCACGCCTCCAGCGCCAGTGACCCTGCCCTGAGTGGACTGGGTGAGATGGGGACCACAGAGCCAGCCCTTCACGTAACTGCACAGTTAACTCAGGCTTCCATCATCTCGACTTTTTCTGTTATCATTTACTGAATTATAACCAAGGTGATTATTTATTCTGTTTTTTAAAATTTCGTTGTGTTTTTTTGGCCTTGCAGCATGGCTTGGGATTAGTCTCCTGACCAGGGATCCAATCTATGCCATGGCAGTCAAAGTTTGGAGTCCTAACCCCTGGACCACCAGCGAATCCCCAAGGCAGAGTGTTTAAATACAGGCTTTTGGAGTTGGAGGTGTTTGTGTCTTGCCTTCTCTCTCAATAGTTTCCCAGAGTGTGAGAAGCTTAATAAATGAATTTAAGTGAGAAGGATTTTCCCTTTCAGTCCTTTGTTAATTCTTCCAGTTAGGCAAGGAGGAAGTATCGATTGCATGATGGTCTGACTGCTAGAGAGGGTAAACTTCTCTTACACTTGCTAATCTCCCTTTTTGAAAACTAAGACACTCCATTCTGGGGACTCAGAGCCTTCAGGTGGGTAACAGCATTTAACTAGACTTTGATGTTAGAACTTTATCTTCACTGGCTTTTTTTTTCAGTTTTATATATTTGTGGTATAAGATTTTGGTTTTCCATTTATGTCAGTGATGATTTATTTAATGTAATTTAATACTATTTAATATAATTAAATCATAATTTAATAATTGACTATTAAAAATAAAGGGGATTTAAAGATATCCCTGGTGGCTCAGTGGTAAAGAATTGCCTGCAATGCAAGAGACATGAATATTATTACCTTGGGTCGGGAAGATCCCCTGAAGGAAATGCCAACTCACTCCAGTATTCTTGCGTGGAAAATCTCATGGAAAGAGGAGCCTGGTGGGCTATAGTCCACGGGGTCACAAAAGGGTCAGACTAGACTGAGAGACTAGCACACATAAAGCTATCAGCTTGAAGCTGCCATGGGCCTGAGTTTGGGAAACCCTGTGTGCAGTCATGCTGATAAACACCTTTAATCAACTCAGCTCATTACAGGGTCAGAGGGTCTCAGGCCCCCTGCCTCCTGCTTGACATCCCCCAACCCTGCCCCTGCTCATCACACCAGGTGCTGCCAAGCACTCTGAGTGTTGCCCTGAAACAGAAGCTGAATCTTCTGACTCTCATGCTTCATCTTGCTAGGATCTCTAAGGAACCTGTGCATTCTAAGAGGAGATCTTTAAGATTAGCTGGCAGTTTAAGGAGGTCAGCTACAGCTCATAAGCACCTGCTGTATGCCCTACATTCTACTGACTTCCATTTCTTTTCATTCTCCCAACAGCCCTTAGAAGTAGGTACTTTTAGTATCCTCATGTGGACCCTGTGGAAGCAGCCTGGGAAGGATAAAGTGATGTATCCAAAGGAACTATATCCATGGCTGAGCTGGCTACTCCAAGCTCGTGCTTTACTGTGCCTCTGCAAGAAATTTGGAAGGATTTAATAGAGGGTGTCCCCTGCCCCATCCCCGTCCACCTCCACTGCAGTTATTTTGTGAATATTTAAAAACCCACAGTCAAAGGCAGGTGACATATCCAGAGCTGTTATATCTTCTAGATTAATAGATACAACTTGAAGATCACAAAATCTTTCCAACCCAAAGGAATGATTCTATAGCAGCAAAATTCCCAAAGTAGAGGGGAGATTTATCTTTGGGTGGCAGCCTTTGCATCTCTGTATAAAGTAGGCCCAAGTTGGAAGGGAGAGATGGAATATACAATTGCTACCTAAAACAAGCTCTTTTTTTTAATAGCTATCATGTCATCTGTATATAATGACAATTCTACCTCTTCCCTTCCAATCTGGATACCCTTTCTTTCTTTTTCTTATCTGATTGCTATGGCTAGGACTTCTACTACTATGCTGAATAGGAATGGTGAGCATGGGCGTCCTTGTCTTGTTACAAATTTCAGTAGGAAGTCGTTCAGCTTTTCACCACTATTATGTTGGCTGTGGGAACAAGCTGTTTTCTTGAAGGAGCATCTGAAAGAGACTTGGAGAGAAAAGGTAGGGAAGTGCAGGTGGAACCAGCATTGATGGTGCGCATGCCTAGGGCCAAGCCCCTGCCTGGCAGTTCATATATGCTTTCTCACCCAGGCTTCATAATAAACCCACACAGTGGATAGTGCCCCCTTTTAAATGAGGCCTTCGCTTAGAAAGTTCACAGTAAGATCACACAGAACAGGGCTCCAAAAAAAAAAAAAAAAAAAACTGGATGGTTCCTTACTGCTTGTCTAACTGGATCCTCAAGAGCAATAGTATAATACTGATACAGAAGAGAAACTTGATAAAAGGGCGTACGGACTTTGGACTTTTCCTCTGAAAGTATTACCCTGGTGACTTCAACTTTGTTTTCTGTAAAATGGACTGAACATCACCTTCCTTGGGAGCTGTCATGATGAGGGAGATCACTGTGGTGAACTGTCAAGTGTTAACCGGATGCAGTTTATGACCCTTCCTGTTTCCAGCTTTACAAGCTTCCCTTGTGTTTATCTTCGGGTCTCTGCAAATCCCTGTTCTAACTTCAGTTTCTCCACTTCTTCCAGAACCAACGGAGGACAAATGCCAAGAACTCATATGCAAGTGTGACCAGAAGTTTGCTTACTGCTTAGCCCAAGCAGAGTACAACATTAAGTACCTTTTCTATCCCAATTTCTTGTGTGGGAACTGTTCACCCGAGTGTGACTGACTGGCCTGACTTAAAATGTTTTTGCACAAGGGAATAAAACTCCTTTTTGCTCATCAACAGCTTCATTCAGTTCTTTGCAGAAGGGAGCTGAGGCCAAGTGTCGAAGCAGCAACCCTTCTGTTTGCTTTCTCTCCTGTCCCGGAACTTGGGCTAGAGTCAGTTTGGTTTCTAGTTTGATTAATGTCAAAAGTCCAAAGCCTGTTTTATAAAACCACAACTATGCTTCTGACTGTATTGGGTTTGATACCATTTTTGACATTCAGCCTTTGTGAAAAAGGGCTAGGCCTTATCTTCTAACCTGCTCCTGATGGCAGGTAGTCGAAAGAGAACAAACACATACCATATGTGTAGATTCTGGGCAATAAAGAAGACAGCCACACGCTGCCCAAAAAGTTTAAGTCTAGTAGTTTTTAGCTTAAGTCTTCTTTCCATATCCCACTCTACTATTAACAGTTAAATTTATTTCCTGACTACAGAAGTGTAATAGTACCTAAGCATTGCTAAAAAACAAAACAACAAAAAAAGAGAAATATAGAAAGAAAAAAAACCACTTCGATTCTCACAGTCTAATATAACCACATTTAGCATTTTGGTGTGCTACCTGTCAGTCTTGTCAGCGATGTTTTTAAAATCTAAGTAAGTAAAAGTAAAGTAAAAAGTCGCTCAGCTGATTCTTTGTGATCCCGTGGACTGTAGCCTACTAGGCTCCTCCATCCATGGGATTCTCCAGGCAAGGATACTGGAGTGGGTTGCCATTTCCTTCTCCAGGGGAGAAGTTACTAGCAGTCTGTTAATGAAAGAAAGGAATGTCTCAAAAATCAGAGAATGGCACCAGGCCCCTCACCCACAGGATGTAGTTTGAGATAATCTTTAATTGAGGCAATTCCCTGGTGGTCCAGTGGTTAGGACTGTGATTTCACTGCAGGGGGATGTAGCTTCAGCGCCTGATCAGGGAATTAAGATCCACTGTGTTTCATGGTGTGGCCAAATCAATAATTTAAAAACCTCACTTGATTTAAAAAAAATGTAATTGAGACTCCGTACTGTATGGCGCTTGTAAGCTTTTTTCCATTTTTGTGTCTTGAAATGGAACTCTTGCATTAAAGGTCTGAGTATTTTAAATAGACACCTCATTTTGAGACACCTGAGCCTGCTCTGAGAGGGTGGTCCTCCCTCTGCTATGCCTGTTCTTCCTGCAGGTGATAACAGGGAGCACCCCGCCTCTCCTGTTTGCGCTTGGCTGTCTGCCTTGTACTCCTCCCCAGAGCACGTGTATTACTCATCTCTGAAGCACGATTTGGGCAGCAGGTGAGGACAGTGTGGGGAGGCCAAGAGGCACAGGTGAGAAGCACTGGTCAGGGAGTCTGCCCTGGGCCCCAGCTCTAGTAGTGCTACCCAGCCTCCCTTTCTTCATCTAAAAATAAGAGAGACTTCCCTGGTGGTCCAGGCAACGCGGGTCTGATCCCTGATTGAGGAACTAAGATCCCATATGCCACGAAGCAACTAAGCCTGCACACCGCAACTACTGAACCCACACGCCACCCAACTAGAGCGTCCACAAATTGCAACTAAGACCTGAGGCAGCCGAAGAGATCAATATTTTAAAAAATAAAAAAAGAGAAGAGTAACCTTGTGAGGCACCAGGCCAGGGAGATGTAGACACTGCAATGCCCTGGGTCCACTGAGCTGGCAGTGTCTCTGGCTTATCAAGTCAGGCAGGCCCAGGGCCTGATGAGGAAACACAACGGTAAGGAAAACATTCTCTCCCCTTTCACTTAAGATATCTTCAGTGGCTCCTCGGCTGTGGGGTGGGGGGGGTGTGGTAAGCGTGACCAATAGGTTGTACTGGGCAACATAGATTTTCTTCATGTTTCCTAAACTGTGAATTTTTCTCTATGTAGAAGTTTTATCTGTATATATATATATAAACTTTATTTTTATTTCAAGTCATTTCTTCAAACTTTCAGATGCAGAGTTTGAGGGAAATCTTCAAAGATACAAAGGGTTAATGAATGGTTCATAGACTCGCAAAAAAAAACACTTTGGATGCAAGCTCATTTCTGTATAAATATGGGGCTGATCTCCAGATTGATAGCCTTTCACACCTGCTTTTGTCACACTGGCAGGAAATCAAAGGCCATGGTTCATCTCATATTTACAATTACAGCACTTGGTGTAATTACACATTGTTTTATACATCAGAGCAGGACAATAAAGATTATACAGTGTGAGGTCAATGTACAAGGTTATTTCCTTAAACAAATGGACTGGCTTGGATTTTATAGATTACATTCTCAAAAGAACAATAAATTTTACATAGCACGGAAGCAGCTCAGCCTGATTAAACTGCCTGATGTCCCACTCAACAACTCCAACAAAAACATCCAAACTTTCAATGATAACCAAGTAGAAAACAGTGGTGGTGAGTCTAACCACCATCATTCTCACCTCAAACTGATTGCTTTCAGAGGTTTAACTCTGAACCTCCTAGCAACTCTTACACAAAGACAGAATCATCAACGAGATTGTGGTTTTTCCTCCTTATTTTTTACGTGCAACTGACTGCCTCTGCCTATGACAGCATCTTCTCTTGTTTTCCTACACTTGACTGAGAGGACAGGCCTGGCCCTGGGCTCCGACCCACCCTGGGAGCCTCTTGTCACTGAGGTTAGAGCAAGCAGGGATTGCGACTCACTGTGTGTCCTCCAAGGACCCTGAGTCCCTGCCAGCTGTTACAGGCTGAGCCTCCCAAGTTCCAGCGAGGAAGGCAGCTGGGTAGGAGGTGCAGCCGCCGTGTCAGCCAAGCTCTGGGGCGCCAGTCCCTGCTGCCATGGGCCGAGGGAGGGGACCTGGCTGTGGCCTCTGATGGGACAAAGCAGCACCTTGTTTACTAGGGGTGGAAAATAGGAAGTCCGCTTCCCCCTCTCCCCAGAGCTCGGCGGGCAGGGAGGCTGCAAGGGTCCCTCGGAACCTCGGCAGCGTCAGTCACAAGACCTGGGTTTCCAGCCGTCGGACCTCCTTGACCACGAGATCAATGTTAATAATTGGGTTGAAGTACAGGGCCCAGTAGAAGAGACAGTTGCAAACAAACTGAGGGATGAGGGGCCAGAACATGGCCACAAAAAGCCCCTGTGTCGACACTTTCCAGAAATGGCTCCACATCCTCTGAGGCACGGTCCTGCCAAAGGAAGAGAGGCGTGAGAGGTGAGACCAAGGCGCTCAGACCCTGCCCGGCCTTTCCCCGCGCAGCCTGGCCGCTGGAGCTGCCGGAGACCCTGTTTCCTGCCCCTGTGCCTGAGGCACACCTTTCCTGACCACGTCACCTCCAACTCCTGGGACGGAGCCTGGAGGGGGCTTCCTCAGGGAAATGCCACCAGGTCCCCTCAGGTGAGGCCTTCTCAGCACTGCCCCAACTCCACCCGCGTCTGCGCCGAGTCACGCTTGTGTCTAATATAATACAGACATGTTCTAACTTGTTTGTTATTTTTTCGGTGCTGGGTCTCCGCTGCTGCGTGGGCTTTGCTCTGGCTGTGGCGAGCACGGGCTCCTCTCTGTCTGCAGCGCACAGGCTGCTGACTGCAGCGGCTCCTCGTGTTGCAGAGCGTGGGCTTTAGAGCGCACGGGCTTCCGTAATTGTGGATCCTGGGGTCTAGATCACAGGCTCAATAGCTGTGGCCCATGGGCTTGGTTGCTCCTGGGCATGTGGGATCTTCCCAGATCCGGGATTGAACCAGTGTCTCCTGCATTGGCGGGCAGATTCTTTATTACTGGGCCGCCAGGGAATCCCCTTTAATTTAATATTAACGTAATATTCACAAGTTCCAGCGAGGAAGGCAGCTGGGTAGGAGGTGCAGCCGCCGTGTCAGCCAAGCTCTGGGGCGCCAGTCCCTGCTGCCATGGGCCGAGGGAGGGGACCTGGCTGTGGCCTCTGATGGGACAAAGCAGCACCTTGTTTACTAGGGGTGGAAAATAGGAAGTCCGCTTCCCCCTCTCCCCAGAGCTCGGCGGGCAGGGAGGCTGCAAGGGTCCCTCGGAACCTCGGCAGCGTCAGTCACAAGACCTGGGTTTCCAGCCGTCGGACCTCCTTGACCACGAGATCAATGTTAATAATTGGGTTGAAGTACAGGGCCCAGTAGAAGAGACAGTTGCAAACAAACTGAGGGATGAGGGGCCAGAACATGGCCACAAAAAGCCCCTGTGTCGACACTTTCCAGAAATGGCTCCACATCCTCTGAGGCACGGTCCTGCCAAAGGAAGAGAGGCGTGAGAGGTGAGACCAAGGCGCTCAGACCCTGCCCGGCCTTTCCCCGCGCAGCCTGGCCGCTGGAGCTGCCGGAGACCCTGTTTCCTGCCCCTGTGCCTGAGGCACACCTTTCCTGACCACGTCACCTCCAACTCCTGGGACGGAGCCTGGAGGGGGCTTCCTCAGGGAAATGCCACCAGGTCCCCTCAGGTGAGGCCTTCTCAGCACTGCCCCAACTCCACCCGCGTCTGCGCCGAGTCACGCTTGTGTCTAATATAATACAGACATGTTCTAACTTGTTTGTTATTTTTTCGGTGCTGGGTCTCCGCTGCTGCGTGGGCTTTGCTCTGGCTGTGGCGAGCACGGGCTCCTCTCTGTCTGCAGCGCACAGGCTGCTGACTGCGCGGCTCCTCGTGTTGCAGAGCGTGGGCTTTAGAGCGCACGGGCTTCCGTAATTGTGGATCCTGGGGTCTAGATCACAGGCTCAATAGCTGTGGCCCATGGGCTTGGTTGCTCCTGGGCATGTGGGATCTTCCCAGATCCGGGATTGAACCAGTGTCTCCTGCATTGGCGGGCAGATTCTTTATTACTGGGCCGCCAGGGAATCCCCTTTAATTTAATATTAACGTAATATTCTCTCTGCTAGGCTGTAGGCCTTCAGAGTATAAACTATCCTCTTGACCAACAGATCTGGGGTGTCCAGCAGAGAAGCAGGGGCAGAGGAGCGGTTCAGTCAACTGGGCATGAATAAGCGGAGTCACTGAATTGAATAAATAACAGAGATTCCTGTCAGGTTCTCACTATTCACCTGATGGGAGAGGCCGAGAAACCTGGATCCATCAGAGCAAAGGCATGTGAGCCCGAGGCTTTCACAAGTGCTATAGGGAGAGAAGTGTCTCTTTCCTTTAGGGTTCATAAGCTGTCGGTCTCTACCTGGAGGAATCAAGGGCCCCCGAACTCAGGAGCTGTTGAGGTGAACAGAGGGAGAAAGATACTTGGCCCTAAGGACAGTGTTTGGGTCTTTGGGTCCAGCCACGCAGGAAGCCATCGCTGGCATGTCCCTTGGTACGAAAGCCAACCTAGGTTGGTTTCTGTCATTTGCAACCAAGAGTGCTGACTCAGCAATTATCTAGTCCAACTTTCTCATTTTACACATTAATCCAGAGAAATGATTACTGTCCCAGTTGTGGCCGAGCAGGGTAAGAACTCATGCCTACAGAATTCCTCCTCAGATCTCTTTATGTTCTACCACATTACTTTCCACAAAGCACCCTCTTCTCCTCGCTTGTTTATTCCTCAGTTATTAAACTCCTTCATGTACACCCCACCCTCCAGGAATTATCTGGTGTATTACGTAGGGAAAAGGCACCCAGAGGCACACTTTAACAATGAGCACCATGACAGCCTCCCCATGCTGAACTGAAGCATTTTCCTATTCGCTGCTTAAGCAGTGTTTCTAAACCAGATCGCTGGGTGTCTACTAGAGTCTGAAAAACACTCCAGAGGACTTCTCTACTTGGTGTTTCTTCCCCAGTCTCTGTTGTTCCAACCATCTCCAACATAAAAACACACTTACTTCAGTTCACTTCTGGACCAGATCCTCCAGAAGGAGAATAATTCCAGTACTGAGAGAAGCATGGCGTTGACGATGAGAAACCGTGACGTCCAGTAATGGACCTCCAGCCAGTCCCAAGCAAACTCAGCAATCAGCTGGTACGGGAGGAAGGAGTACTTGATGAGGAATTCTCGCCACTGCTTCCACGTGGGCTCTCTAAGATCCTTTAGGAGCAGAACACGAGTAAATAAAAATACATAAAAACAGACTCAAAAAATTATGAGGACTGACTTTTACATAAGATATTGTGGTCAGCCCAGACAGTTTTACATTTATCAACACACACACACACAGACATACACATCCAACAATCTCAAGTGAGATCTCCATCCATCAACTCACCTGGTAATAACTCATCTTACACTAAATAAATGTTACCAAAGAGACTGAACCTCTTACACTGTTATATGATTGTGGAAGCTCAGAAGGAAAAACAAAAAATCTAAGCATGAGATATTAATCAGAAGGTTGAAATGGATAAAAATTAACCAGTTTTAAAATGTCTTCAGCACTGCAGGAGCAGCTCAAACTATTTCCCAAATTCAACCTCTCACCTGTGGTGGAATGATCACAGGTCATGGGAAAATTAAATGTGTATTTTTAAAAAGTAATTTTGGGAAAATGAAAAACTGTAATGACAAACTTAGCAAGTAATTTATAACAAGAGTTTTTAAACAACTGAGGCATTTGGGGATTTCTTGGTGGCTCAGACTGGTAAAGAATCTGCCTGGAATGTGGGAGACCTGGGTTTGATCCCTGGGTCAGGAAGATTGCTTGGAGAAGGGAATGGCAACTCACTCCAGTATTCTTGCCTGGAGAATCCCATGGACAGAGCCTGGCGGGCTACAGTCCATGAGGTCACAAACAGTTGGACACAACTGAGCAACCAACACTTTCACTTTCTTTCAGGCATCCAGAGGCTAATGAAAGCTGAGCAAGACTGTGTACAATGGAGCAGACACTGAGCATCCCAAGAAAAAAGCCGGCCTGATGAGCCGACAGTGATATACACAGGGCTTGTTACAATTCCAAGGTCAGGGGTTCTCTGTGCTCCCAGTCTAGCAAGGGCAGAGAACAGCTGAAAACTGGGTAAATGGAGAAACACTGTGCAAAGGGGCTAATGAGCAGGCTTAAAGCAACATCAAGGCTAAAGTCACTTAGGCAGGCACTTGATCCAAGTGTTTAAAAAAAGGTCTTGGAGATTTGGGAATTCTGTTTCAATATCATACACAATGATTCCTATACCCTTGTGACTTTTGATATAAACAGATCAGAAGGACTGCCCCCAAAAGTATCAATGTAAAGGGCATTACCTTCCAGCGACACAGAGAATCACTCTGAGGCAATGTGAGCAACTATTCTGAAGGAATACAAGAGAGCTGTGGTGGGTAAGCAGCCCTGCCGAAGGCCTGGTGGTCAGCTAATGGGATGACTGCCATCCAGGAGCGGGATGGCGGCTTCCTGTTCTGAGGCCCACAGGACATATACTAAACCGATTGAGAAGATCCCATTATGAGATTACCAAGATCCATCACTGAGCTGGAGGGCCCATAAATCTAACGCCCAGGCAATCTGGAACTATGCTACCTTATTTTATAACAGAAGCAATACTGTTTCCCCGCTCCCCGCTAAATATCTCAAGTCTAAGGGGTAACCCCTCTGGCTATGCAATGCAGGAAACAAAACAGGCTTCTAGGAGTGGGGAAGTTCCCGCTCTGTTTTCTTTGTAAGGGCTCTCCTTGCAAGATTCCAGTGAAGACTTATGCTATTTGCTCTTCCCTAGGCTACAGCCACGTATATCCACATCTATTCCATGATGGGCAATGGTGGCGTGACGTCCCTCAAGGCCCTCTGCAGACCCACCAGCAGCTTGGATATGATGTCCTCCCTGGAGCCGTCTTCTTGCAGAGGACAGATGGTGTGAATGAAGGGCAGGAAGGTGTCGGTGTAGTCAAACAGGTAGAGGTACAGCAGACCGAGGCGTGGGGAGCTCTTGAGGGCATACAGCAGGAACAGGGACCTCCCAGGGTTCACGGCCTGCAGAGCACAAATAGTCATCAGCATTCTCCCAACTCACGCTCGCTCCTTCTGCAGTCTCATGCCCTCTGCCATGTGGTTTATGCTAACAATGAATGAATGAATGAATGAGAAGAGGAGGCCAAGAAATTCATCTGATGGGCCACATTGTATAAAGATCTAGCCTCTCTCCATGGCTGGGGAGAGGCAGGAGGATGAGAAGCAAGGTCCTAGGCACAGACCTGGCGGGCTACAGTCCATGAGGTCACAAACAGTTGGACACAACTGAGCAACCAACACTTTCACTTTCTTTCAGGCATCCAGAGGCTAATGAAAGCTGAGCAAGACTGTGTACAATGGAGCAGACACTGAGCATCCCAAGAAAAAAGCCGGCCTGATGAGCCGACAGTGATATACACAGGGCTTGTTACAATTCCAAGGTCAGGGGTTCTCTGTGCTCCCAGTCTAGCAAGGGCAGAGAACAGCTGAAAACTGGGTAAATGGAGAAACACTGTGCAAAGGGGCTAATGAGCAGGCTTAAAGCAACATCAAGGCTAAAGTCACTTAGGCAGGCACTTGATCCAAGTGTTTAAAAAAATGTCTTGGAGATTTGGGAATTCTGTTTCAATATCATACACAATGATTCCTATACCCTTGTGACTTTTGATATAAACAGATCAGAAGGACTGCCCCCAAAAGTATCAATGTAAAGGGCATTACCTTCCAGCGACACAGAGAATCACTCTGAGGCAATGTGAGCAACTATTCTGAAGGAATACAAGAGAGCTGTGGTGGGTAAGCAGCCCTGCCGAAGGCCTGGTGGTCAGCTAATGGGATGACTGCCATCCAGGAGCGGGATGGCGGCTTCCTGTTCTGAGGCCCACAGGACATATACTAAACCGATTGAGAAGATCCCATTATGAGATTACCAAGATCCATCACTGAGCTGGAGGGCCCATAAATCTAACGCCCAGGCAATCTGGAACTATGCTACCTTATTTTATAACAGAAGCAATACTGTTTCCCCGCTCCCCGCTAAATATCTCAAGTCTAAGGGGTAACCCCTCTGGCTATGCAATGCAGGAAACAAAACAGGCTTCTAGGAGTGGGGAAGTTCCCGCTCTGTTTTCTTTGTAAGGGCTCTCCTTGCAAGATTCCAGTGAAGACTTATGCTATTTGCTCTTCCCTAGGCTACAGCCACGTAATCCACATCTATTCCATGATGGGCAATGGTGGCGTGACGTCCCTCAAGGCCCTCTGCAGACCCACCAGCAGCTTGGATATGATGTCCTCCCTGGAGCCGTCTTCTTGCAGAGGACAGATGGTGTGAATGAAGGGCAGGAAGGTGTCGGTGTAGTCAAACAGGTAGAGGTACAGCAGACCGAGGCGTGGGGAGCTCTTGAGGGCATACAGCAGGAACAGGGACCTCCCAGGGTTCACGGCCTGCAGAGCACAAATAGTCATCAGCATTCTCCCAACTCACGCTCGCTCCTTCTGCAGTCTCATGCCCTCTGCCATGTGGTTTATGCTAACAATGAATGAATGAATGAATGAGAAGAGGAGGCCAAGAAATTCATCTGATGGGCCACACTGTATAAAGATCTAGCCTCTCTCCATGGCTGGGGAGAGGCAGGAGGATGAGAAGCAAGGTCCTAGGCACAGTTAGAAGAACACAACCTTTCAGGAAGGTAAATGAGTGAGTGGGTGGGCGTGCTCAGTCCTGTCTGATTCTTTACAACCCCATGGACAGTAGTCCCTCAGGCTTCTCCATTCACAGGATTATCCCAGCAAGAATACTAGAGTGGGTTGCCATTTCCTCCTTCAGGGTATCTTTCTGCTCTAGGGATTGAACCTGTGTCTTCTGCATTGGCAGGTGGATTCTTTACCGCCGAGCCACCTGGGAAATCCCAATTAGTGGGCTCTACTTAATAAAAATAATTTGAACTACAGGTCTCATGAATAAAATATTTTGTGTTGCACTGTATATTACAGAGAAAAAGTGAAATCTGTGACTTTTGTCCTGAAGTTACAGTAGATATTTAGCCCAGAATTCATACAGCCATTGAGGAATGCAAAGGAGGAGCTTTGGATAATGCTCACATTAAAACATTAGGTGAAAAAAGTCAGCACTGTTGAAAGCAGGGCCTGACTGGTTCATAGCTGAGATCTTCTTCTAAAAGATCACCTGGCTCACAAGAGATGTCAATACATATTTGTGTGTGTGTGTGTGTGTGTGTGTGTGTGCACGTGCGCACACATGCTCAGTCACTCAGTCTTGTCCTACTTTTTGCAATTCCATGGATTGTAGCCTGCCAAGCTCATCTGTCCCTGGGATTTCCCAGACAAGAATACTGGAATGGGTTGCTATTTCCTTCTCCAAGGGAATCTTTCCAACCCAGGGACTGAACCTCTATCTTCTGCATTGCAGATGGATTCTTTACCACTGAGCCACCTGGGGAGCCCTATAAACTGTACTTAGAATAATCACAATGGTTGTTGAGAAGAAACCTCCCATTTAAAGATGTGTTTCAGCCAACAAGTGAAAAAGAAACAAGAGAGTTATGATACCATCATTTTGCAACCCTTAATGAACTCACAGATTTAAGCAATCAATGATCGTGGGACGTTATGAGCCTCCTGATGGAAGAAAATACCACACCTATGAAGCAGCCTTGCCATCCCACCAAATCTAAACCAAAGTTAGCCTCTAGACTACTAGATTATAAGATATTCAGGGGACAAAAGGACCCATTGGGTGATACCACAGAGACAAGTGCCAAAGTTCAAGATATCAGAAACCACAGGAGAAAATGATCTGGTTTCTACAACAATTAAGTGCAGAGTAATGAAAAGAGGGAGGCAGAATCTACAGACTGAAAGAGATACAAGAGATGTGTGCGTGTGCGTGTGTGTGTGTGTGCTCAGTCATGTCTGACTCTTTGCAACCCCATGGACTGTAACCCGCCAGGCTCCTGTGTCCATGGAACTTTCCAGCCAAGAATACTGGAGTGGGTTGGCCATTTCCTTCTCCAGGGGATCTTCCCACCCAGGGGTCGAACCCATGTCTCTCGCATCTTTGACATAACCAACAAACAACTCAATATGCAGTTCAATACCAGAAAACCAAACAACCCAATCAAAAAGTCGGAAGAAGACCTAAACGGACATTTCTCCAAAGAAGACATACAGATGGCTGATACACACGAGAGAAGATGCTCAACACTGCTCATTACTAGAGAAAAGCAAATTAAAACCATCACCTCACACATCAGAATGGCCATCATCAAAAAATCTACAAACAGTAAAGAGTGGAGAGGGTGTGGGGAAAAGGAAACCCTCTTGCACTTTGGTGGGAATGTAAATTGATATAGCCACTGTGGAAGAGAGTATGGAGAGGCCTTATAAAACTAGGAATAAAACTACTATATGACCCAGCAATCCCACTACTGGGCATATACCCTGAGGACCTCAATGTTCACTCCAGCACTATTGACAATAGCCAGGACACGGCAGTGACCTAAACGTCTACTGCCGGATGAATGGATAAAGGTGGTGGTGGCACGTATGTACAATATTACTCAGCCATCATGCAATAGTAATCCAAAAACTACAGACACCCAGAGCCTATTACACAGAGTGAAGTAAGTCAGAAAGAGAAAAACAAGTACCATTCATTAATGCATATATACTGAATCTAGAAAGATGGTACTGATGAGCCTATCTGCAGGGCAGCAACGGGGATGTAGACACAGAGAAGAGACTTGTGGACACAGCGGGGGAAGGACAGAGAGGGACAAACTAGAAGAGTAACATCGAAACGTACACATTAACATGTGTAAAATAATACAGCCAGTAAGAACTGGCTGTGCAATGCAGGGAGCTCAACCTGGGGGCTCTGTGAAAACCTGCAGGGGAGGGATGGGGTGGGAGGTGGGAGGGAGGTTCAAGAGGGAAGGGACATTTGTATACCTATGGCTGATTCATGTTGATGTATGGCAGATAAAGCGATTATCCTCCAATTAAAAAAAAAAATCTAGAAGACCCGAATAGACATTTTTCCAAAGGAGACACAGAGATGGCCAACATGCATGTGAAAAGGCACATCAACATCGCTAATTATCAGAGAAATGGAAATCAAAATCACAATGAGATATCACATCAACCTGTCAGAAAAACCATCATCAAAAAGACCACAGATAACAAGTATTAGAGAGGGTGTGGAGACAAGGGAACCCTTGTACACTGTTGGTGGGAATTTACATTGCTGCAGCCACTGTGGAAAACAGTATGGAGGTTCCTAAAAAATCTAAAAATAGTCCTTCCATACAATCCAGCAATTGCACTCCTTGGAATATATCTGAAGGAAAAAAAAAACATTAATTCAGAAAGAAGCAGACAGCCAATGCTCCTAACAGCATTATTTATGCTTGCTGACCTACAGAAACAGCCTAAGTATCCATCAACAGATGAATGGGTAAAGATGATGATGATGATGATGATGGTGATATAATATATATGGAATCGAACACTGCTCTTCCGTAGGAATGAAATTTTGCCATTTGCAACAACTTGGATGGAGCTGGGGGGCATTAGGCTTAGTGAAATTGAGTCAGATGCAGGAAACAAATAACATATATCTTGATTTATATGTGGAATCTAAAAAAATAAAACAAACAAATGACTATAAGAAAACAGAAACCAACTCACAGGTTTAGAGAAACAACAAGTGGTTACCAAAGGGGACCAGGAAGTGGGGAGGGGCAAGATAGAGGTAGGAGATTAAGAGGTACAAAGTACTACATATAAAGTAAGTGGGCCCAAGAACATATTGTATAGCACAGGCAATATAGCTGATATTTTAAGTGAGGTATAATCTATAAAACTACTGAATAACTATGTTGTACACCTGAAACTAATATTGTAAATCACTTTTCCTCAATTAAAACAAAAAAAGAGACGACAACCAAATGTGGACTCTATTTGGACCCTGGCTGGAAGAAGTCAACTGGGAAAAAAAAACAAAGATGTGGGTTATGTGTATACTGATAGATTGTTTGATAACATGAGAGAATTATTCATTCTGGGGTGTACACTGTGATATTTTATTTTATTTTTTTTTAAGTCTTTACTTTTTAGAGATTCAGTGAAATATTTATTTCTGAAATAGAACTATCTCAGATTTTCAAGATAATCAGGAGTAGTAGGAATAGGTATAACTGTGAAATAAACATAGCCAAGAGTTACTGTCTTATGGGCGGATGGTAGTTTTGTACTATTATCTTGCTTTTGTGTGTATTCGAAATTTTCCATAGTAAAAGTTCAAAAAAAAAGTCTAACTTCTGAAAAATATATCTTTATATTGTAACTTAGGTGAGACACAGAAATGTGGAAGTAGTTCTTCACTAAATAAAGCAGCTTTTCCCCATCTTTTTTGCATTACCTCTTAAAGATTCTTTTAAGACTTTCTCATAAACCCGCCCCTGCCCCAGAAAATGTTAATACCACAGAAACACTGTGTATTTGTTTATGTACTGTGGTCTCTGGAGCCACAAGTCATTGCAATACGTAACACTTTTCACCCCTCCAGAACCAACGGCCTTGGGGGCAAAACCGCTCTTTGGAGTGTGCGGTCTCTAAAAGAACACGGGTCCCAGAAACGGAGCCGGACAGTGCAGCCACATCGTGGAAAGGACAAGAGAAGGGACGATGACTGGGTTAATGTTTGTAGGTCTGGGGTCAGCTGGGCCAAAATATCCCAACTCTGGGCTCCTCTCTATCAGATCTGGAGGATATACCAACCCTCTAGCACGGGATCATGATGGCAGGGCTACAGAGGGGAGCGAGCCGTCTCTCTCTAGTCCACCCACAAAAGTGGCACTCAGGAGCAGCTGCACCCAGACTCCAGGGTCAGGGAGTCCTGTCACGCAGCCTGCAGTGGGGGCTAAGTCACTTCAGTCGTGTCCGACTCTTTGAGACCCCGAGGACTGCAGCCCACCAGGCTCCTCTGTCCATGGGATTCTCCAGGCAAGAATACTGGAGTGGGTTGCCATGCCCTCCTCCAGGGCATCTTCCCACCCCAGGGATGGAACCTGCGTCTCCTACGTCTCATGCTTAGGCAGGCAGCTTCTTCCAGCACCACTGGGAAGCCTATACGCGCAACACCAAATGACCACCCTTGAGGAGCTCTGAAGGAACAAGATTCTGCTCGCCTTTTACACCAGGACCAGAATCCCAACCCCATTCACTCCAGTTAATATTGAGTTTACTCTGACAGACTCTAAATAGAGGGTCACAGGACCCAGAAAGGTTCTGTCAGATACTAAAATCCACCACAGGACTAATACTGGCTACAAAAAGTCCAGAGTTTGACTGCATTAACAAAACTAGTAGTTTATGACAAAAGAGAAGTAGGTATTTTAAAAAAAATTGACAAACGAACAACAGTAAAACAGTAAAAAAAAAAAAAAAAAGTAAAACAATAAATCTTTTATCTTATCTACCCCATTCTTCAAAAAATTTGAAACTAGTGTTTTCCAGTTTTAAAGTAATACAGGCACACACTGCTATATTCAAAATGGGTAACCAGCAAGGACCTACTGTATGGCACATGGAACCCTGCTGAATGCTAGCTGCCTGCCTAGATGGCAGGGGGTTGGGGGGAGGATGGATACATGTGTACAGCTGAGTCCCTCTGCTGTTCACCTGAGACCACTGCAACATTGTTCATGGGCTATTCCCCAATACAAAATACAAAGTTTAAAGTTTGGAAAAAAAAAATAAAGTAATACATGCACACAATAAACACAATCTTCTTTTTCATATGGTACAGAATTGAATCGAATGACAAATACAGTTCAGCCTTTCGTCCATGTCACAATCCCTAGGTGAGAACATTGTTCGCAGTCTGTGTATCCTTCCAGAGATCTATGATCCACACAAACATGTAGGTTTTCTAACTGCTTTTTGTTTTCAGTTAACAATACCGCTTGGGCCTCCTTTCTGGTTCGCGCACCCCAGGTCACCTCCTCCTTTGTAATGGCACAAGTGGGGCTGAGCTGTATTTACTCAACTTGCTCCTAACAATGGGCATTGAGGTTGTTTTCCATGTGTGACTGCCAGGGATACTGGCATCAACATCTTGTTCAATGGTTTCTGTGACTCAAATGTACAGCTCTCATTGATTCTCTGAGGACACTGGCTGAGAAGGAAAAGGGCCCAGGAGGCCCAGGGTCGTGCTGGCATTCCCAGTGTGTCCTGCAGGAGCCACAAGTCACTGCCACACATCTCATTTCACCCCCAAGAGCCAATGGCGAGGAGCCCAGGAGTCAGGTCCCGGGCCCTTCCCTGATCAGACCACTATGCTGCCTGTGTGCCCAACGCAAAGAACTGAAATGAAGATCAAAGAGTAAGTACCGCTTAAATTTGAATAGTTAATGACAAACTGCTCTCTAAAGAGACGGCGCCAATTTAGGATCTGCAAACATGAGTGCCTCTTTGCTCGTGTTATTATGAAATGTTCTCATCCTTGACAATGTCAGAGTTGAGAACAACACAGGGGGTTGTCTCAGCCTGTACTAGAATTATCAGTGAGCATTACCCCCACCCCCAATCGACTTAATTGGTTATTTGTATTTGGCTTTCTCCATGATGTCTTGTTTAGAATACAGGTCTGCGTATTTCAGATATTCTATGACTAATAAAAAATAGAGTGTTCCTCTTATAGTACGGTACTCCCTACATTCTCCCAGCGGAGAACAATTTATCAGAATCCAGTAAAGCTGATGACGTGCATTACTTGTGACCCAGTAATCCCAGGCCTGAGTGTACAGCACTGTAAGCAAGAGCGGCCATCAACGGGAGAGAGGACAGGTGGGCATGCTGGTAAACGGGGGCCAGAGAGAAAAGCGACCTGCAGAAGCAGCAGCTCACCCCAAGCCTCTTAGGTTCAGGTTCAAAATCTAGAACGTTAGTGCTGTGGAGACACACCCGTAACACAAGCAGGAGAGCAGGCCCAGGAAGCAGCCACAGCTGGACAGGGGCTTCAGCTGCGTCTGCCATGTCTCGAGCAGTGGGCAGACAGGTAACCGTTAACTTGTTCTCAGTACTTTTTCTTTACCCATTTAGGAGCGTGCTCACCTTATATTCCCAGAGGTTCTGGGGGGGCTTCACGCCCAGGGCCTTCACTCGCTCCAGCTCCATGAGGATGGCTCGTCGGTGGCTGCTGCTTTCTATGGTATATGGTGCCTTAGAAAATTCTTCCTCTGTCAGAGTTAAAAGCAACCTGGGGGGACAGGGGCGGAAGCAAACTTTTCAGTCGGAACTCCACCTTATCAACACAAATACACACTCCGGGCTTGAGGTAAGGCACCTAACATATGAAGTAATATGGCCAACAGCAAACAAGCGAGAGCTTACTATTTGCTAGGGACTCTCTGAAAACGCTTTGCTATATTATCACTGACCCATCTACCAATTCGGCAAGGTAGGTGGTATCATATCCATTGTGTGGGTGAGAAAACTGGCTTAGACAAATAAAATGACTCACCCAAGGCACACTCAGGAGGACCACTTTGCTCCTACTCTTGATCTTTCAGCTATGCACTCTGACCTTACTATTTTTCAAAGTATATATGTGTGTGTATGTGTGTGTGTAGGAAAAAAAAAAAACTAGAAGGAAATCCAATGAAATATCATGATAATAAGAGTAGCTGTTTGGAGGTAGTGATTAAAGATGATAGCAGATACATTATCTGTTCCCTTTCATCATAAATGTGAATTCAACGCCAGTGACTCATCATTAAAGTACCCCTTAAAGGTTTATTCTCCTTCACTCAGCAATGCCAGTTTAGGAAGCTCTCCTCTGGAAGGAAGACAGTTATGCAAAGTACATTGTATTAACAAGGCAGAGAATTCCAGGAGGGAGCAGGGTGAGGTGGGAGGTGGTGCTACTCTTTACAAAAAGCACAGTGGGAGCATTTTGCTTCCTCAATAGACAGTCAAGTGTTGAAAGTTCAGTTCAAGGGGAAAAACGGAGCAAGGTGGGAGGTGGGGCACCAGGGAGGTTACCTGGGGACCCCAGGTAGAAGCCTAGCAGTGAGGACCACGTGTCTGATTCAAATGGGTAGAGAGCAGGGGCCTGGTGGTCTAAGTACATCCCTATGTGATCCCACCAAGGAAGGCAGGGACCCAGTAAAAATGGACAGGGCTCAGGAAGGGGCAGGGAGCTTTGCTGATGGGCAGAAGCAGCCTGACCCATCGCTCAGGGATGAGTGAGTCCCTCAAACTAATGGGTTCCTCCATTTGCACCAATGCAGTTTGGTACTGTCTGGAGCAGAAAAAAAAAGGAAACACCATAAATGTGTGTTCACAGAGGTTGATTAATAGACTCTAGCATATACATATAAACACACACACATATACATATGCATATATATACATATAAACAGGTCTGCTTAGAACAATCATATCTTTTCATTGAAATAAATAATCCACAGTTCTACGTGTAGAACTGTATAAACATTGAAAAAAATCTGGACACCTGTCCAGCAAGTGGTTTTCTCAAGAGCAGGATGATGAAAGTATTTCATTTCTAATGTCCTATAGTTCCACATTATCATTTTGAAATAAATAAACACGTTACCCTTCTAATTGGGAAGCAACAAACAATTAAGATGTCAACCAATGACATAAAATGGTTTGTATGGCTGCTTTAGAGTTTAATGGTTCACTAAAAGGTAAACACAGAGTTACCTTATGACCCAGCAATTCCGCTCCAAGAGTACTGAGTACTGAAAATACAAGTCCACACAAAAAACCTTTACACGAGCGGTCACAGCAGCAGTGTCCCTAACAGCCCCCAAATGGAATCAATCCAAATGTCCATCAGCTGAAGAACGAATGAAGGAAGAACGGAAATACTCTGAACAGGCAGATCCAGGAGACAGAAAGTAGAATGGTGCTTGCCGGGGGCTGAGAGAGGGGAAAATGAGGGCTGACTGCCTTTAGCAGGAGTTTTCTTTTGGGGGGTGATGAGATGTTCTAAAGCCAGATTGTGGCCATGGCTGCACATATCTGCAAATATATTGAAAACCATGGATTATACACTTCAAACGGGTGAGCTTCAGGGTATGCGGACAGTATCAGAAATGTCAGTGACGCAGCAGCAGATTTTGCTCCTCACCTTCCGTTTACTCTTTCAGATAAAAACCTGTCTCTGTAGAGGGAGGCCCAAGGGCCTAGCTGCTCCAGCCAGAGCACAACTTCCTCCGCTGTCCATCTGGCCACAGCCTTGTGGACCAGGAGGTGCCGCTCGGATTCCCTGCTGCTCCAGTGGTATACCAGCAGGACCACCTGCGGAAAAGCGACAAGGACCTTACCGCACAGAAAGATCAGAGACACCAGCTTCCGAATGTGCGAGTGTGGGGCCGGGCAGGGAAGACGCTGGGCTGGGAGGAAACGATGCCAAGTCTGTCGACACAGAAGCCAGGCCACACCACTGCCACAGGGAGCTGGGGAGCACGACCCTTGGTGGGCTCACCTTTGCTGATTTTTGGGTCGTTGTCGGGGAACAGAGACAGAAATGGGAGTCACTACAGGGCACCTGGGAGCCCTGCGCCCTCGACCCCATCAATTTGGCCAATGTGACTGACTCATGTGCTTTTGCTATTGGAAAATGTTAACAATAAGATTTTCATAGCATGGATAGAACTTAAAAAGAAAGAGTCTCTAAGGTTTGAAGTTAGTAAAGTGCTGTCCGCAAGACATGGCCTCGGTTCCAGCCCTAACACCTTTCTGCACCAGTTTCCTCCTCTCTAGAGCAGGAATAATGACAGTGTCTACTGTATAGGTTGTGAAGATGAAATGGGACAAAATTAACAGTTACTGGGCTCTGAATACCGGACTCTGTAGATACTTATATAGGCAACATCCCAGGTTTCAACTTAGACAGTGAATTACCATGTGCGATCACTTAGGAGTATTTCAACAGAACTGACTTCAGTGAAAACCGTGGGACATCCACTTACTGCCACCCCCGTTAAAGCTGTGAGCACTCCGAGTAGAAACCCCCTCCCCTGTGCTGGTTCCCTCGGCCTGTGTGGGGAGCTGAAGGCGTCTGATCATTCCCAAACTTCTGAAAGGCTGCAAGACTCTGGACTATGTTGTTATTCTGCTGAATGTCTTCAAATCGCATTCTAATGGCATCAGGAAATAATTTTTCAACGGCATCTCTATGAAGGAGAGAGAGAAGAGAAATAAAAAAGACAGCTGTTTAACTAAATACACTTAAAATGTTTAGAGGACAAGAAAACACTGATGTCAACATTTAATAATATACCAAGGATTTCCCTGCTTGTCCAGTGGTTAAGAATCTACCTTCCAATGCAGGGGATGTAAGTCTGAGATGGGGAACTAAGATCCCATAAGCTACGGGGCCACTAACCCCACACACCACAGCTAGTGAGTCCGCATGTCCTACCGAAGACCTGATATGGCCAAAAGCAAATAGATAGTTTTAAAAATACACAGACCAGGATTCAGAAAGAATGACAAGAAGGTTGGTTATGGCCCTATTGGTAACAACAACAAATCAAAAACTTCTACATGTCCATTGTTAGGGAAGCAGCTAAACAAAACACAGCATATTTCTACAGAGGAGCAATACATCGTTTTAAAAATAAGTTTACTGGGTATCACTGGGTATCAAGATAAATTTAATTCAAACATATTGTTTGAATAAAATAGGAAACTGCAGAAACACAGACTGTACACAACTGACATAAGAAAATATTTGCATTTCCTATTGGCACATAAATGTGTAAAAGTATCACAGCTGAAACTACTCTGAGAAAAAGGAAGAACTGTAAGATGGGAGGAGGCGGGGTCGAAGAGGTCTGTATCAGCAACGATCTGGTTATCAAAAATTAATTCATAAAAAAAGGAAAAAGGTGAAGTTCAGTTGTAAAAGTTAGATCAACCATCAGGCCATGCTATAGGGCTCTTTATCTTCAATTATACACAATTTGAGAGCTCCCCCATCCACCCATAAGAGAACCTGTCTTCAATTTAAGATTAACCTGAGATAAACCAAGGCTGACAGGTCAGACTTGAAAATACACTTCCTGTGAAAAAGAGAATGCTGGGTTAATGTTTTAACCTTCCTGGTATTCTGTTGATAGAGAGAAGGCAACAGAAAGGATTTTAGGCTCACAGATGAACATTATGAATAGAAAAAGGAAAAAATCCACCATCTGAAGGTCTTATCTGCTATGTGATGCCACTCTATGAAACTCTATGCATGTGGCAAGTGCAACAGAATTTAGTCAGAGATTATGAAAATCAGCATCACATTAGTTATTCAGAATCACGCAGTTAGACCACTTTCTCTGTTCTAGGGTATTCTCAGTGAACACAGACCAGTCAGAAGCATTCTGCACCAAGGGTTACAGAAAATGGTCTGGTAACCAGTTTCTTTCCTTCCCTCATTTATAGTAAACAATAGACATATCAGGGCCACCTGTAAGGAAGGGAGTCAGGACTTGCAGGCCCTTGAGCCCCCTGACTCACACGCCAGCGGATCCAGTGACCCCCAAGGCAGTGGGCTCCATGTCTCAGGTCTTTCCAGACATGGCTGCTCCCATTAAGAGAAATCACGCTGTCCAAGCCCCGTGAGCTACCCATGTGGACTTGAGCATTACCTGAGGAGAATATTGACTTTGGGGAAGCCTTCCCATTTTTGTCTGCATTCTGGACACTCTGTCTTCTTCGAAGAGGCCCACCACAGGGCTAGGCAGTGCCGGCAGAAGCTGTGCCCACAGTTCAAGGTGGTGGGGTTAACCAGGATGTCGTAACAGCAGTGGCAGGAGAATTCATGAATGGAAATCTGAGGGCTGGTGCTCTCAAGTGGGTCATTTTTCTCAAGGCTTGCTGCATCCAGATCATTCTGCAGAGACTCCTCCATCTCTTAGCAAATTCTGGAATCCATAGATATAGAAAATTACAGACTCAGCAGACCTATGCAAGATGACATTAAATCTAGGGGAAAAAGAGAGACAAGCAACAGAAATAAGTCAAATAATCTAGCAGGTATTTGAGATGACAGTATTCTATTAAAGCTCTGATTTTTAAATGTGACAAACTTGGTTTCTAAAAATTCACATTTCGTAAACCACATAAACATCACGAAATTTTTCGACTTACTGTCACACTTTCAAAAATTAGGTAAAGCAAAAGGGTGCAAAGGAAAGTTAAGTGGGCTTGGGTGGGGGGAGGCTGGAGAATTCTAGATCCTTCCCTGCTAGCTTCCTTGGAAGATTTAATTTCTCTGGCCTCAGTTTTCTCAATGAAATGTGACATCCTTTCAACGTACGTAACTTTAAATAAACCAGATTCTTGGCCCACTAAAATGTTTGGAGTTGGCAATAACAGATGCACTTCATATAAACAACAGATTTTATCCAAAGAAATCTGCTTTCCCCTGAGATAATTATTTAACATCTGACTTCAGAGGTTCCCACAGGGACGGTACCTGGAAGAGAGGCCTGGTTCTCTGAGATGCCCTATGCCAGGCCTACTTGCCTGGGGCTAAATATCCCTCCCCTCTACCCAAATCAACCCAAACATGCACATCCTACCTTCTGGATTCCGCTAGTTTGGTGTCACAGAAACATGCTAACATCACTAATAAGCTAATGGCAAAGGACCATTCTCTTCTCATTCTTATCTGGGTCTTAAGGGATTTTTATTGAGAAGCAGTATGAGGAGGGTAGGGCTGCACAGAGTCGGACACGACTGAAGTGACTTAGCAGCAGCAGCATGATGAGGGCATGGAGTTAGAAGTTCAACTCTCCATCTCTGGGACTAAGTTACCTGGGCTTTCCCAGCCTTATTCCCTCAACTTCACAGTGTCTTATGAGGGTTGTGCTGTGCTAAGCTGCTTCAGTCTTATCCTACTCGTTGCGACCCCATGGGCTGTAGCCCACCAGGCTCCTCTGTCCACGGTATTCTCCAGGCAAGAATACTGGAGTGGGCTGCCATTTCCCTCTCCCGGGGATCTTTTCAGCTTCAGGGATTGAACCCATGTCTCTTATGTCTCCTGCATTGGCAGGTGGGTTCTTTACCACTAGGGCCACCTGGGAAGCCCTTGTGAGGGTTAGAGACGGTGAACCAGGGTGGTGGATGGTGTAAACAGGGCCGAAAGAAATTATTACTCATATTGCTACTGGAATTAGCATGCACAGACACCGGTGGGGATGTTTCTCAATCTCACTATTATTACAGGAAAGAAAGAAAGTTGCTATCGATCACCCACAACTGGTCTCGCAGAGAAGGACTCAGCAGGCACAGTGGTTGAGAACACAGGTACCAGGGCTGGGCCGCCTGCATTCTTACCCCAGCTCTGCCCTCTGGATTTGAGTCTCAGGTCTCTCATCTATTAATAGGGGTGGTAATAGGGGCTTCCCTGGTGGCTCAGTGGTAAAGGATTGTCTGCAATGCAGGAGATGTAGGTTCGATCCTTGGGTCAGGAAGATCCCCTAGAGAAGGAAATGGCAACTCAATCCAGGATTCTTGCCTGGGAAATTCCATGGACAGAGGAGCCTGGTGGGCTAAAATCCATGGGGTCACAGAGTCGGACACGACTTAGCAACTAAACAATAAACGACAATAGTATTTACCTCATTGGGAGGTTTTGAGAGTTAGATAAGAGAATGCAATTAAAGTGCCTGGCATTCTGTAAGTAGACCATAAACGGTAACAATTTCTCTGATTTTTCAGGGAACTGAATCACTTTTTACAGGGCACAAATTTTAAATTAAGCATGATAACACTATTTTAAACAAGAAAATCTATAAACACGAGAATACAAATCATGGCCACCGTTTGGTGGTCTGCTGCCCGTCTGATCCACTAGAGCTTTCTGAATCCCTAAGAAACAAGTACATCGGAAAGTATGCTCAGCAAGTCAATGAGATGCACTGAAAACTGCGATGCCTACAGTCAGCATTGGTCAATAAAAGGGCCCGGTTCTTCTCCATGTCAACGCCCAACAACCAATGCTTCAAAGTTGAACAAACTGCGCTACGAACTTTTGCCTCATTGACCTATACACTTGAACTCTTACCACCTGATTACCACTTCTTCAAGCATCTCAACAACTTGTTGCAGGGAAAACGCTTCCACAAACCAGCAGGAGGCAAAAAATGCTTTCGAAGAGTTTGTCAAATCCTGAAGCACATATTTTTATGCTACAGGAATAAACATACTTATTGCTCATTGGCAAAAGTGGTGTTGATTGTAATGGTTCCTATTTTGATTAATAATGATGCGTTTGAGCCTAGTTATAATGATTTAAAATTCACAACTTTAACTAAACCACAATTACATTTGCACCAACCTGATGTTAGTAGGCTATGGTCTTTCTGGCAGTCACGTATGGACGTGAGAGCTGGACCACAAAGAGGGCAGAGAGCTGAAGAACTGATGCTAAAACTGTGGTGTTGAAGACTCTTGAGAGTCCCTTGGACAGCAAGGAGATCAAACCAGTCAGTCCTAAAGTAAATCAACTGTGAATATCCTTTAGAAGAACTGATGCTGAAGCTCCAATAGTTTGGCCACCTGATGCAAACAGCCGACTCACTGGAAAAGACCCTGATGCTGGGAAAGACTGAGGGCAGAGACGGGAGTGAGAGAGAATGAGATGGATGGATGGCATCACTGATTTAATGGACATGAACTTGGGCAAACTCCACAAGATGGTAAAGGACAGGGAAGCCTGGCGTGTTACAGCCCATGGGGTCGAGAAGAATTAGACATGACTTGGCGACGGAACAACGTTAGTAGTTGCTTTGTTGGGTGGGAGAGGATCATGATATTTTTGGTTTTGGTTTTCTGTATTTACTAAGCTGTTCTTAATGAAAATTATGTTATAACTGCAAAAATACAGAGAAAATCATAGAAATAAACCACACTTGCTGATTATTTGTGTTTTTTAAAATTAACTGAATCTTATTTATTTTTGGCTGCACTGGGTCTGCATTGCTGTGTTTGGGCTTCCCCTTGCTGTGGCAAGAGAGGACCTCCTCGTGTGGTGTACAGACTTCTCCCTGTGGTGGCTTCTCTTGTTGCCAAGCTCAGGCTCGAGCTTGGCAGGTATTGCAAGCTTCAGTAGTTGAGGTTCACAGGCTCAAGCTGCCCTGTGGCATGTGGAATCTTCCCAAACCAAGATCGAGCTGGTGTCCCCTGCATTGGCAGGCAGATTCTTAACCACTAGACAGGGAAGTCTTATCTGTATGTTTAAGAAACATTTAAACGTTTTCTGCTTTCCTCTAGGCAGTCTCTTCAAATTACTTGAGAGAGCTCATATATACAGGTTTTCAGAGAAAAGAATCATCATTTTGATAAAGTGATCCCTTTATTTGTCCAATACTAATTAAACAACTACCATATGGACAGAGTTATCCCAGGAAATCATCATTGGACCATTTTGAGCTCCTGAGCATCACCAAGGAGCTGGGTACTGTAGGCACTTGAAGTGCATTCACGAGCACATCTACATTCACTGTTGGAGGCAGGATACAGAGGCTTCTGGTGAGGGCTGCACAGGGGTGAGAAGAGATGGGCCTGATCTGGGTGCTGTTTTTGGTGTGTCCTGGCAAACACTGAGTGACACACCTGGAGATACAGGTCTGATACAGAGTCCTGTGTTCCATGCCTGGTTCACCACAGGTGGGCAGATGAGGGCACACAAAGGTTTTGGAGGCAAATGAGATCAGTAAAGCTGTGCTTGAGGAGTGGGCTTCCCTGGTAGTTCAGCTGGTAAAGAATTTACCTGCAATGCAGGAGACCCCGGTTTGATGCCTGGGTTGGGGAGATCTGCTGGAAAAGGGATAGGCTACTCATTCCAGTGCTTGAGGATGATAAATCTCATCGGGGAGGTCGGCTGGGCTGGGACAAGGTAGAAGGGAGGCACTGTTACTTCTGTGACTATGGTGACAAACACGAAAATGCAAAGAAAGAGACTGATCTATGCAAGAGATATTACAAGAGTCATTGCTGAGCTTTGGTGACTAGAGAGAAAATGATCAGAGGCTGTCTAGGTTCTAGAACTGGGGAAGTAGATGGTTCTGCTGATAGAAATGGGTCACAACAGGGACTTTCCTCATGGTCCTGTGGTTAACATTCTGCACTCCTGATGCAGGGGCCCCTGGTTCAATTCCTAGTCAGGGAACTAGATCCCACATGCTCCAACTGAGCCTGCGTGCTGCAACTAAAGCTCTGGCACAACTGAATTAAAAAAAAAAAAAAAAAAAAAGTCCATGTAAACTAATGGGGCCCAGCTTGAAAAGAAGATAAGTTGAATTTCAGAAAAGTTGAGTTTGAGGTGATGACAGAATTTCCAAGAACTGGCTCGTGAGCATGTGGAGATATGAAACTGTGGTTGAGGTTACAGTGAGGCCAAGTGTATGGATTTGACATGGAAGTCAAATTTCCATTTGACATGGAAGTCTTCAATTTTACATCAAAGTCATTTGACATGGCAACATATATGGAAATAAATTTCTCACAACCTTTTAAAACTAGAACGCACCAATAATTCTTAGTTTATCAGATCTGAAAGTTATTTCTCATAAGAGAAAATAAGATGTCAAAGTGTATTTTAAGTCATGTCTGGAAAGGCTGAGGTGGCCACTAACTCTGTTTTTTGTCTTCAACAAACTACAAACTGCACGGACTTTGATTACTTCTGAAAGAGGAGAGTGAAAAAGCTGGCTTAAAGCTCAACATTCAGAAAACAAAGATCATGGCATCCAGTCCCATCACTTCATGGGAAATAGATGGGCGAACAGTGGAAACAGTGTCAGACTTTATTTTTGGGGGGGCTCCAAAATCACTGCAGATGGTGACTGCAGCCATGAAATTAAAAGAGACTTACTCCTTAGAAGGAAAGTTATGACCAACCCAGATAACATATTGAAAAGCAGAGACATTACTTTGCCAAGAAAGGTCCGTCTAGTCAAGGCTATGGTTTTTCCAGTAGTCATGTATGGAAGTGAGATTTGGACTGTGAAGAAGGCTGAGCGCCGAAGAATTCTCCTCGACCTGGCAGTTTCAACAGTGGCACCATCTGTTCATTTTTCTTCCGGCCACATAGCACGTGGGATGACCAAGGATCGAATCTATACTGGAAGTGCGGAGTCTTAACCACTGGACCATCAGGTCCCAACATGTAGTCTTCAGACAGGCTATTTTCACGAGGTGCTTCTCTTTCTCCTCCCCTTCCCCCACTTTCTACTGAATTTGATGCCAGCATTTAAAACAATCTGATGTCACGACAAATCCAGATTCCTGGCTGCTTCTGAAAATTCAGAAGATCTGGCAACCCTGGGCGCTCCTTTTGCGTGTTAAGAATCCGCTGAAGCTGTGTATCTAAGAAGCCCCCCGCTTCAGAGAGAGTTGCAATCGTCACCTAGCTGGCTTCCTCACTTCCATTAGCTGCCAGATTTCAGTGGATATTTGTGTTTTTCATAACTTGTTCCGTAAGGTGCTGCCTTCTGGGTCCAGCATGAGAGTGTGACATTTCTAGGTTGACTGGCCTTTTAGGCTAGGAAGCTTCTGGAGATCTATGGGCTTATAGTTTTTCTCTTTCTCTGCTGTCGGGTGGTTACTTATGAGGTCTTCCTCACATTTTTCTACGTTACCCCTTCTATTCTGCTTTAGACTCAGAGGTGCAGGAGAGTCTGCATGTGAACAGCTGTGCAGGAGGGCAGGGGTCAAGTTTAAAAATCCTAACCTGGCTTTATTCTCATCATATCCTCACAGACCTAGCACCTATTTATCAAATATTTCAGTAGAGGCCTTTAAAACACTTAATTTTTTGGAGGGCTTACCTATTCCTGGTTCTGAGGGACAGAGTAATACACCTCAGTTTTAAGATCAGAAGACAGATTCTGATTCCCGGCTTCACTACCTGCCATGAGATCACAGGCAAATTATTTATCCTCCCCAAGGCTCACATCACCAGACATAAGCAGTGGGGTTACTGCTGCTGATCTGAGAGGACTGGCCTCAGAATTAAGAGGACAGCACACAGGAAGCGCTTTCTTCCACATCATGTTCTAGCGGGTGACATTTGTCAATCCATTCAAGTGAAGGATTGCTAAGGTGGTATCTTTCCTGCCCAGGCCATATAACCAACAACTTACTCTACCATGTAACTTTATTTATTAAAATGGCCACACGTGCTTTTATTGCAAGAGACATGGACATTTTTAAAATTTTATATTATGTTTTTGGCTGCGTCTCAAGGCACATGGGATCTTAGTTCCCCAATGAGGGACTGAACCCGTGCTCTCGCAGTGGAAACACACAGTCCTAACCACTGGAGTGCCCGGGAATTCTCTCTTTAACTTTTCAACACCTGGAGAGACACGGCTTCCTGAGTAGCACACCATCTCTAAAGCTGCCATGTCAAGAAATGGCATAAAATCTTCAAAAGCATTAATATGTGAAATATGACATGAATATAAGCACATGGACAAACTGCACAGCTGACATCTTCTAAAATGTTCATGGGTTAGGTCTGTTGGCACAACTGATAGGAAGCAATTGCTAGAAAATAATTATCACAAGATATCTATCACCCCAACCTTATGTATATTCTCCCAAAGAAAGACCTAACTGACAGGGTACAACTGTCTGAAAATCCATGGGGGGAAGAAAAGAGCTGGGACACATATAATATCCCAATGATTCTATGTAACTAAAGACGCTGGAATTATTTTGGCTATTCCGTCCTTGGAAGGAAAGTTGTTTGTCAAGTGCTTATCTATGGATTTATCCAGGGGCCTATTCTCCAGGAGGAGGCAGGGGCCCTGCTATAGCCTGTTTCATTCTTCAGTCCTTCAACTCACATTTAAGAAAACTAATATAATGATTTTTATTGAGTTTATTGAAGAAGAATGCATTAATTTTCAGTTTAAGAATTTTTATATCTTAGCCTCTAAAGACCTAACTATGTGATGACTGTTGATTCTTCAGAAAGTGAAATTATCAAGCTGCTCAGTTCAGTGAAATTATGGTCTACTAGAACATTTTAGGAGTAAGTCTTTGAAGAGCTAATGTACTGGGATTCCAGCCTGAAAAATGTGATCTCAACTATTTCTTAGCAGAGATGTTGGCTGCAGGAATACAAAGATTTTGGCTTTAGACTGGTCTCTAGTTAGGTTATTTCTTCCCATTACATACTGCCCAACAACAGAGAATAATGACAATTGCTAACATTGATTGAGCCCTTATATAATGTGAGAGGTATAATAATCTTATGGGATAATTATTACTATCATCTCCATTTTACTACAGCCTGAAAAATGTGATCTCAACTATTTCTTAGCAGAGATGTTGGCTGCAGGAATACAAAGATTTTGGCTTTAGACTGGTCTCTAGTTAGGTTATTTCTTCCCATTACATACTGCCCAACAACAGAGAATAATGACAATTGCTAACATTGATTGAGCCCTTATATAATGTGAGAGGTATAATAATCTTATGGGATAATTATTACTATCATCTCCATTTTACTGATGAGAAACTGGAGACCTAACTGGTATAGGACAGAGTCCAGTTTTTTGTTTTTTTTTTTCAAACAGCACAAATTTCTTTTCTTTCTTACTTTTTCTTTTTTTTTTTTTGGCTGCACAATGGAGCATGTGGGATCCTAGTTCCCTGACCAGGGATCAAACCCATGCCTCCTGCAGTGGAAGCCAGGGAATTCCAGGTCAGGTTTTAAATCATGGTCTCATGTAAAGCCTGTCCCGGGACACTACGTCAGTCTAGGCCACAACATAGAGGCACCACTGTGAAGCTGAGAAATTCAAACTAGAATCTGACATCACTGTATTTTGGAACAAGAACTGTAGCTTGAGGCTGTTAGGGTGACCATGCTCTTCCACTTAGGAGATAAACAAGCAGAAATATTCACAAGAGAAGTAGGGGTGATGGTGTTTGGGTGTACCTCATTTCTGGCACCCCTAGTCCACCCCTGGGGACACCACTTAGACACTAGCAGAACACAACAGAAATTATCAAATGTCCAAAAACCAAAGACGCCCATTTCTAGTAATTATGAGATACACAGAAATGAGTCCAAATGTAAGCAAAGCAAGCTCAGAAGTGGCAATTAAAAAAAGAATGCGGTAAATACTTCTTGCAGGTGGTGGAAACTGGCTTTCATTAACATAAGAGAAGAACGTCCAGGCTCTTACTGTATAAAACTCGTGTTTTTCCAACTTCAAAGAGACAGATTTTCTTTCTCAACAGGGTCAGGAATCACTAGGGCAAAGGTAGCCAGCCAGCTCATGGGTTAGGTCTGTTGGTACAACTGATAGAAAACAACTGCTAGGAAATAATTATCACAAGATATCTATCACCCCAACCTTATGTATATTCTGCCAAAGAAACACCTAACTAACAGGATACAATTGTCTGAAAATCCATGGGGGAAACAAAAAGACCTGGGACACATATAATGTCCCAGTGATTCTATATAACTGGGCACTGACTTGCTGCCTACCCTCGGAGGCCCTGTGATTTATTGCTCTGGAGTGCTGCTGTGCGAGACAAGAGCACACAGCGAAGGGTCTGTGGAGGGTATGCAAATGACTTATCTTGTGTGAAACACTGGAGACATCCAATAATTTAGAAAGTGATCAAAAACTACTGGTGGTCACCACTAACCCATACCATAGCTACTGGTTTTTAAACTATCCCATTATGACTAACACATTTCTAAAGTCATGAATCCTTTTCAGGTTTTCGCACACTGCTTGTTAAGCAGCCTGTGCCTCTCCAACCAGATCCTGAGCTCTTGCAGGTCAGGAACCAAGTCAGAGAATTCTATCACTGTACCTGAGAGTGACTGGCACAAAGCTGAGTTCTAGTTATTTGGAGTTGAAAATAGAACCCACAAACCTTTGATTTCTATCATAGAAATTTCTTAGAACCTCTGTCGGAATCACCCCAGAAATTTGGTGAATTCAAACAAAGATATGTGGCAGAGAGAACCAGGAACACTCCTTTTAAAGAAGCCCCTTAGAATATTCTTTACAAAAAAAAAAGTTATTTTTCATTGAAGGATAATTGCTTTACAATATTGTGTTGGTTTCTGCCATACATCAACATTAATCAACCACAGATTACATATGTTTCCTCCTTCTCACCCTATTCTACCCCTCTAGGTTATCACAGATCTTACTTACATGGATGTTTGGGAACCGAGAGCTGTTACATACAAATAAACACTTACAATCCTAAGTATATGTTTCACACAAGGTGAGGCAAGACAGTAACAAAATCAAGTTTAAATAACATTTCCAATTTCATCTCCTCTCCTCTCCAAGCCTTCCTCTCTCCACAGTTCCAATTATCCTCCTGGAGCAAAGTCCTGATCAAGTCCTTTCTTGACTCAAAACCTTCCCAACTGTGAGAATATAAAACCCATGGTCATTTAAGAATCTTTATGGCCCAGCTGCAATCAACAGAACTTTTTAACTAAGAGCATGGACTCTGGGGCCAGAATGACTGCATTCAAATCCCAATGATTCCAATTATTAGTTGTGTGACCTCAGGCAAGTTACTTAACCTGTCTGTGCCTCAGTTTCTTAATCCGTAAAATGGGGATATGGATAGTACCTGCCTGATAGAGTTGTTGACAGGATTAAATGAATTAATGCACGCACAGCACTCAGAATAGTACCTGGCACACAGTAAGTGCAAAGTGTTCGTTTTTACTATTATCCTGATCACCTCCTGCTACTCACCTACTCAGAGGTTATACTCTAGTCCCACCTGTTAATTCCTGCCCTTTCCCCACATTGTTCTATCTGTAACACAGATACACACCATCTCTGGGTCAAAAGTGCCCAACTGACAGGACCCAAATCAACCATCACTTGAAAATCTTTAATGACTAACCCTCCCCATAGCTCAAATTAATCCTTCCTGCCTCTGTGCACTAATGTAACTTTCATTTGTGCATGTTTTCTCATCTAGACTATGATTTCCCTGGAAACGTTAGTATAGTTGAAATAGTACTGTTTTAAGAAAAGTGACACAGTCCATCTATCTCCTCTGAGCCTCTATTTCCCATTTCTAAGTTCAGGATAATAACAATTCTTTTGAAGGAAGCTTAAATGACTGATTTCTATCTACAGATAGTCTGAAAATCCACTGTGGATTGATTGGCATTAACAATTATTAACAGTGATAAGAAAAGTGACACAGTCCATCTATCTCCTCTGAGCCTCTATTTCCCATTTCTAAGTTCAGGATAATAACAATTCTTTTGAAGGAAGCTTAAATGACTGATTTCTATCTACAGATAGTCTGAAAATCCACTGTGTGATTGATTGGCATTAACAATTATTAACAGTGGTGTGTGTTTAGTGCCAGCTAGCCTGGTAGGCTGCAGTCTCTGGGGTCGCTAAGAGTCTGAAACGACTAAGCAACTTCACTTTCACTTTTCACTTTCATGCACTGGAGAAGGAAATGGCAACTCATTCGTGTTCTTGCCTGGAGAATCCCAGGTACTGGGGAGCCTGGTGGGCTGCCGTATATGGGGTCGCACAGAGTCGGACACGACCGAAGCGACTTAGGAGCAGCAGTAGGTAGGTAGGTAGTACCGGTGACAAATGCCGGAACTTCAACAAACAAAAAACCAGAAACTGCCCTGGAGCAGCACAATTTTCCCATCAAGTGTATAGAGATCTCCAGGGGAACACTGAGTACATGGGTTTGTGTATCTCTAGGCGGGCTTGTTTATAAGCCAGCTGTGACAAAAACAAACCAAACCCAACCCACACGTGCACTCTTGCTTGTCAGCTCTGGGACCTGCTCCAGGAGTGGAAGGTTGTAAAACTCCTTCCCATTGGCGTTTCAGAGCGTGTCATCAAGACCATCTACAAGGTCTGGTCAAGGACTGGCCAATGGACTTCGGTGGGGAGGACCCAACGAGGACTTAGGAGGGCAAGACAGCACCTGGATCCTCCTCCCCGCCAAAGTTGGAGGGCCAACTTCTACTCCGCCAAAGATCCCCTATCAGACACGGCCCGATTCTCTTTTGCTTTTTTTAAAAGAGAACTCTCTTTTGCATAAGTCCGGATTTCTAAGCCAAGAAGTCACAATCACAAGAGCTGGGAGTGTGACTCGGGGTTTCACTTTTCCTTCTGCGAGTCCCTCATACTCTTTTAAAACGGGATCATTCGTTCAGCCCTGAATGACTGAACGCACCCGGCTAGTGAGATATGAAGCCCAGCCTGGCGTCTATCAGGAGCCCGGTCAATTCTGCACGCGCTGTCGCAGGCTGCGATCCGCGCTCACGGGGGCAGGGTCCCGGTCATCTCCCTCCGAGGTGTGAGGCAGCCACGTCCTCTCCATCTAGTCCTGGGGAGGGTGGAGGTGGAAATCCATAAACTACAGGCTCGGACTGTGACCCGGGAGTGAACACAGGTGAGGTCCAGGAACCGGCTTGCCGAGGTGGTGCTCTCGGGAAGGATGGAGAAGCTGGCCAAATGGGGGTCCACGCCTTAAAGGTAGGGCTGAGGCTGCACAGAACCCAGGTCTGGAAGGGGAGATCCCGCCCACCTCCTCCGAGCCCGTCCTCCACTGCCTCCTTCCACACCCTAAGTCGAGCCCGGCCGCACCCTGGCTACCCTCCGCCAAGCCGCTTACCTCCGCGCTCATGGCCAACCTGCCCGTCGACCCCGTCCTGGGCCCCTTCGCGGACACAGAGGAAGAGGTAGCAGCTCCACTTCCGGAAATAACCTTGGCCTCACTGCGGAGGAGGGTACCTCGCCGGCCAGCGACCATAGAGGAGAGGCCGCAGTTGTTCCCCAACCCCCTGAACCCTGCGCCCTCCCGCTGCCTAGAGCGGCTACTCCCGCGCCTGGGGGTCCGCGCAGGCGTGCTACCTCCAGCCCCGCCCCTTCCTCTTGGGTGGCCAGACCTTGATTGCATGCAGGGCGTTACACCCTGAAGGTGCTCCCGCGGGGTGTCTGTTTTGTTAACTGCAGGAAACAGCTTTGTCCGGAAATTAATATTACAAGACTGTACTGTACTCGCCACGATTTTTTTTTTTTGGCAGTTACATTGTATGCAGAAATCAGAGGACCGTCGCTATATTTCCATTTGCAGTATTAAGAATCGGATTATTGAAATATCTTTATCACCATGTATTTTTCTCACCCAGCGTCTTGGTTCGTTAAGCTGTGCTGTTAAGGTGTGCTTAGGCGCTCAGTCGTGTCCGACTCTTTGCGACCCCGTGGACTGTAACCACCCGGCACTTCTGTCCGTGGGGACTCTCCAGGCGGGAATACTGACTGGAGTGGGTTGCCATGCACTCCGCTAGGGGATCCTTCCAACCCAGGGATCGAACCGAGGTCTCTCCAGTTAAGAATTCATTCTGATTATCTGCTTTAAGTCACTGGCCTGGAGATTGATACAACCGATCATTCCCCCCCCTAGCAATCAAATGTGCCGAGAGTAAAAAGACTGATGTTCTGCGCTAGAGCCAAGAGGATATGAACTCATTTTCTGGAAGGTAGTCTGGCAATAGGCAGCAGCATATTTTTAACATTGCAGTGAAAGATACATGACAAGTTTTACCATTTTAACTATTTTCAAGTGTGCAATTCACTGACACTTAAATGTATCCACATTATTGTGCAAGCATAACTCACATCCAGCTCTAGGACTTTATCATCTTCCCAAACAGAATGTTCATATTCATTCAACAATTCTCAATAGTTCCTTTCCCAGCCTCTGATAACTACCATCTAGGTACCACATGTAAATGGGATCACACAGTGTTTTGTCTTGGGACTGGCTTATTTCACCCACCATAGTGTTCTCCAGGTTCATCTACTATGTAACAAGTGTCAGAATTTCCTTCCATTTAGAGGTAGAAGAATATTCCATTGTGTGTATACATGACATTTTGTTTATCCAGTTTATCTGATGATGGATACTTGGGTTGTTTCCTCTTTTTGTCTATTGTGAATTATGCTGATGTGAATATGGGTGTCAGTTCAGTTCAGTTCAGTCGCTCAGTCATGTCCGACTCTTTGCGACCCCATGAATCGCAGCACACCAGGTCTCCCTGTTCATCACCATCTCTCGGAGTTCACTCAGACTCACGTCCATTGAGTCCGTGATGCCATCCAGCCATCTCATCCTCGGTCGTCCCCTTCTCCTTCTGCCCCCAATCCCTCCCAGCATCAGAGTCTTTTCCAATGAGTCAGTTCTTCGCCTGAGGTGGCCAAAGTACTGAAGTTTCAGCTTTAGCATCATTCCTTCCAAAGAAATCCCAGGGTTGATCTCCTTCAGAATAGACTGGTTGGATATGGGTGTATAAATACCTATTCAAACCTCTACTTTCAGTTAGTTTGGGTGCATGCCCAAAAGTGGAATTGCTGCATTACATTTGATAATTCTATTTTTAATTTTTAAAGACAGGCCATAATGTTTTCCATAGGGGCTGTACCATTTTACATTCCCACTAGCAGTGGGCAAAGTTCCAATTTCTCACCTAATAGGCGTGAAATGAAACCTCATTTTGGTTTTCACTTGCCTTTGTGAGGTTCAGCATCTTTTCATGAGCTTATTGGCCATTTATATCTTCTTTGAAGATATATTTAAGTCCTTTGTCCATCTGAAAAATAATTTTATTTATCTATTTATTTTGGCTGTCCTGGGTCTTTTTTGCTTTTCTCTAGCTGTGGTGCATGGAGCCTGCTCTCTAGTTTTGATGCTAGGGCTTCTTGTTGTGGAGCTCAGGGTCTAGGGTGCACAGGCTTCAGTAGCTACGGTTCCTGGGCTCTAGAGCACAGGCTCAATAGTTGTGGTGCCTGGGCTTAGTTGCCCTGTGGCATGTGGAGTCTTTCCAGACCAGAGATCAAACCTATGTTTCTGGCATTGTCAGGCAGATTCTTTACAAGTGAGCCACCCAGGAAGCCCCACTCCACATGTCCATTTTTATATTGGATTGTTTCCTTTTGTGTTTTTTGGGTTGTAGGAGTTCTTTTTGTATTATGGATATTAACCCATTATCAGATATATGGTTTGCAAATATTTTTTCCCATTTTATGGGTTGCCTTTTCACCTTGTTGGTAGTGTCCTTTGAAGCACAAAAGTTTTAAATTTTGATATAATTCAGTTTGTTGATTTTTTTTTCTTTTCTTGCTTGTGCTTTTGGTGTCATAACCAAAAAAATCATTGCCAAATCCGATGCCATGAAATTTTGCCCTATGCTTTCTTCTAAAACCCTTATAGTTTTGGCATTTGCATTTAGGTGTTTGATTTACTTTGAGTTAATTTTTATACAGTGTTAGGTAAGGGTCTAACTTCATTCTTTTGAATGTGCATATTCAATTTTCTAAACACCATTTATTGAAAAGAGTATCCTTTCCTCATTGAATGACTTTGGCATCCAAATCATTTGAATGTATATTCAAGGGTGTATTTGTGGGCTGTCTACTCTATTTCATTAGTCTTTATGTCTATTTATGCCAGTACCACACCGTTTTGATTACTGTAGCTTTACTGTAGTTTTGATAATTATTGAACTTAAACTACTTAAAATTTAAGTGGCCATATGTGGCCACTACTCTCTATCTAGAACTTTCAAAGCTGATACCAATAGGCAGAGAGATATTTCAGATTTTAGGTTTGACTACTTGTATTGGTTTTCACATTTACACAAAGATTGCTGCTTATACTAAGAATAGAGGACATAGCTAACTATATATAAATTTCCTTTGAATGAGGAGAGGAAAATGGACTTGTGGCACCTTGTGGGGATGATATGGTCACACTCTTATTCTTTAGGGTACGTATTATTTTCTTTTGGGGGAAAATGGTTATTTTCTGTTCAAAAAGACCAAGTGGTTTGTACTCAGCATTTCTCCCAAACCTAAGGGGTGAATTCAGGGAAATGTGACGGCAGGTCAGAACTCTGATCATAGCTTATTGATACATGTATTTCTGCAGTGCTTTACAAGTCACATACAGTATCAACACTGATCCTAAAACTGATTTAGTGGAAGAGAAAATAGAAGCTTAGGAATATTGAATAATTCCAGACCTAATAAACAGATGGTAAAGAATCTGCCTCCAGTGCAGGAGACCCAGGGTTGACCCCTCAGTCAGGAAGATCCTCTGGGGAAGGGAATGGCAACCCACTCCAATATTCTTGCCTGGAGAATTCCATGGACAGAGAAGCCTGACAGGCTACAGTCCATGGGGTCACAAAGAGTCAGACACGACTGAGTAACTAACACTTTCTCTCTGACCACTAACATCTTGACTGAGCCTTAGAAGCCAGATCATCTAACCAACTTCATATGGCTTTTGTGAAAGACCAAGGTGAATTCTCAGACAGCCATTTTGCTTTTTTGCGTTTCTTTTTCTTGGGGATGGTCTTGATTCCTGTCTCCTGTACAATGTCACGAACCTCCGTCCATAGTTCATCAGGCACTCTATTAGATCTAGTCCCCTAAATCTATTTCTCACTTCACTGTATAATCATAAGGGATTTGATTTAGGTCATACCTGAATGGTCTAGTGGTTTTCCCAACTATCCTCAATTTAAGTCTGAATTTGGCAATAAGGAGTTCATGATTTGAGCCACAGTCCTCTCCCGGTCTTGTTTCTGCTGACCGTGTAGCTTCTCCATCTTTGGCTGCAAATAATATAATCAGTCTGATTACGGTGTTGACCATCTAGTGATGTCCATGTGTAGAGTCTTCTCTTGTGTTGGAAGAAAGTGTTTGCTATGACCAGTGTGTTCTCTTGGCAGAATTCTATTAGCCTTTTCCCTGCTTCATTCCGTACTCCAAGGCCAAATTTGCCTGTTATTCCAGGTGTTTCTTGACTTCCTACTTTTGCATTCCAGTCCCCTATAATGAAAAAAGACATCTTTTGGGGGTGTTAGTTCTAAAAGTTCTTGTAAGTCTTCATAGAACCATTCAGCTTCAGCTTCTTCAGTGTTACTGGTCAGGGCATAGACTTGGATTACCGTCATATTGAATGGTTTGCCTTGGAAATGAACTGTCGTTTTTGAGACTGCCCCCAAGTACCACATTTTGGACTCTTTTGTTGACTGACAGCTACTCCATTTCTTCTAAAGGATTCCTGCCCACAGTAGTAGATGGTGATTGCAGCCATGAAATTAAAAGATGCTTACTCCTTGGAAGGAAAGTTATGACCAACCTAGATAGCATATTAAAAAGCAAAGACATTACTTTGTCAACAAAGGTCTATCTGGTCAAGGCTATGGTTTTCCCAGTAGTCATGTATTGATGTGAGTTGGACTATAAAATAAGCTGAGTGCTGAAGAATTGATGCTTTGGAACTGTGGTGTCAGAGAAGACTCTTGAGAGTCCCTTGGACGGCAAGGAGATCAGTCCTGGGTGTTCATTGGAAGGACTGATGTTGAAGCTGAAACTCCAATACTGTGGCCACCTGATGTGAAGAGCTGACTCATTTGAAAAGACCCTGATGCTGGGAAAGATTGAGGGCAGGAGGAGAAGGGGACGACAGAGGATGAGATGGTTGGATGGCATCACTGACTCAATGGACATGAGTTTAGGTGGACTCCGGGAGTTGGTGATGGACAGGGAGGCCTGGCGTGCTGCGGTTCATGGGGTCGAGAAGAGTCGGATACGATTGAGCACTTAATTGAAGAGAAGGTGGATTCTTTTAACCTATCCGTGTTCATGGAGCATCTGCTCGTGTCAGCAGTGTTGTAGGCTCTGGGAGTCAACAGCAAACCAATAACCAGCATAAAACTCCATTATGCAGGACCTCATCTGTTTTGCTCACCATCGTGTTCCCAGTAGCTAGTGCCACAGCTAAGGGTCTCAGCTTTGCGTTCCCTGTCGCCTCTGCAAATAACCCTCTTCCCCATTATTCTTACTGCAGCACTCTGCTCTTTCTCTTTAAAGCGATCTTCGGATTTCCAAGTGGCAAGTTTGAATCTTGCTTGACTTTAGGCTCTTTCCTCAAGTTAAACTCCAATGGGGTTGGGCATCTTGTGTTTTCTATTCACCCCTGTATCCCCACTCCTTTCAGGGTGTCTGGCACATAACTGGAACTCAGGAAGTATTTCCTCATCAATTGGATGGACGTCAGGCCACTCAAACTTCTCAAGTAAAAGGCCCAAGTCTTGTCGTCTCCAGTGAGACCGCGCCTTGGAGAACTTTGATAGCCACGCCCCTGCTGCCTCCCTGGATCAAACCCGACCCTTGGCCCCGCCTCCGCCATGACGCAGCGCACGTGACGTGCGCCGGCGCGCGCTGTTTCCGGAAGTCACCCCCGTGATCTCTGCCGCGGCTGCCAGCGGTGTCGCCGCGGAACTTCGCGAGTGGAACGGTCGAGGCGGGCCCGGGCGGGGCCGGAGGCCTGGCCACTCCGCAGAATGGAGATAATCAGGAGCAGTGCGTGTCCTCTGTACACCTCCCCGCGTCCTCGCGGCAGTTCCTCACCCGGCCTGCTAGGCCCGCACCGCGGCAGGTCTACTTGACCCGGCCTGGGGCACAGGCAGTCCCCTCAGGGGTTTGCTCCCCTTTTGCGCCTCTTGGGGTCTTGTTAGTCTCTGGCCAGTGCACCCCTCGGGGCTTACATCCCTCCGGTCTGTGCACCCCTTAGGGATTTGTTCTCTCATCCCAGGATCCTTGGGAAGGAAGCACCCCTTCCCTCCTTCCCTATCCCCCTAGTAACTCGTGGGCAGGAAGCCAGGCCATCGATTCTGAGCCTCTTCTCGGTTTCTCCGCAGATTTTAAGAGTAATCTTCACAAAGTGTACCAGGCCATAGAGGAGGCCGACTTCTTCGCCATCGATGGGGAGTTTTCAGGTATCCCTCGCTTGCAAGCTGGAGGCTGGCACCCTGCAGTGCATAGCCAAGCCTCCTCCTGC
>SJYC01050243.1:0-41039 GCA_006408675.1 Madoqua kirkii | reverse complement strand
AGAAATAGATGTTTTTCTGGAACTCTCTTGCTTTTTTGATGATCTATCAGATGTTGGCAATTTGATCTCAGGTTCCTCTGCCTTTTCTAAGTCCAGCTTGAACATCTGGAAGTTCATGGTTACCATACTGTTGAAGTCTGGCTTGGAGAATTTTGAGCATTACTTTGCTAGCATGTGAGATGAGTACAATTGTGCGGTAGTTTGAATATTCTTTGGTGGTGTCCTTCTTTGGGATGGGAATGAAAACCGACCTTTTCCAGTCCTGTGGCCACTGCTGAGTTTTCCAAATTTGCTGGCACATCGAGTGCGGCACTTTCACAGCATCCTTTTTTAGGATTTGAAGTA
Organism: Madoqua kirkii; assembly: GCA_006408675.1. NCBI lineage: Eukaryota > Metazoa > Chordata > Mammalia > Artiodactyla > Bovidae > Madoqua > Madoqua kirkii. The sequence goes on along the minus strand of SJYC01050243.1, from coordinate 40,694 downwards.
GCTCAACTGGAATTCCATCACCTCCACTAGCTTTATTCGTAGTGATGCTTCCTGAGAACCACTTGACTTCACATTCCAGGATGTCTGGCTCTAGGTGAGTGACCACACCTTTGTGGTTATCTGGGTCATTAAGATCTTTTTTATACAGTGCTTCTGTGTATTCTTGCCTCCTCTTCTTAATATCTTCTGCTTCTGTTACGTCCATACCAATTTTGTCCTTTACTGTGCCCATCTTTGCATGAAATATTCCCTTGGTATCTCTAATTTCCTAGAAGAGATCTCTAGTATTTCCCATTCTATTGTTTTCCTCTATTTCTTTGCACTGATCACTGAGGAAGGCTTTCTTATCTCTCCTTGCTGTTCTTTGGAACTCTGTATTCAAATGGGTGTATCTTTCCTTTCCTCCTTTGCGTTTAGCTTCTCTTCTTTTCTCAGCTATCTGTAAGACCTCCTCAGATAACCATTTTGCCTTTTTGCATTTCTTTTTCTTGGGGATGGTCTTGATCACTGCCTCCTGTACATGTTACAAATCGCTGTCCATAGTTCTTCAGGCTCTCTGTCTATCAGAGCGAATCTGTTGAATCTATTTGTCACTTCTAGTGTATAATTGTAAGGGGTTTGATTTAGATCATACATGAATGGTCTAGTGGTTTTCCCTACTTTCTTCAATTTAAGTCTGAATTTGGCAATAAGGAGTTCATGATCTGAGCCACAGTCAGCTCCTGGTCTTGTTTTTGTTGACTGTATAGAGCCCCTCCATCTTTGGCTGCAAAGAATATAATCAGTGTGAATTCAGTGTTGACCATCTGATGATGTCCATGTGCAGTTTTCTCTTGTGTTGTTGGAAGAGGGTGTTTGCTTTGACCAGTGCGTTCTCTTGGCAAAACTCTCTTAGCCTTTGCCCTGCTTCATTTTGTACTCCAAGGCCAAATTTCAAATTTGCCTGTTACTCCAGGTATCTCTTGACTTCCTACTTTTGCATTTCAGTCCCCTATGATGAAAAGGACATCTTTTTTGAGTGTTAGTTCTAGAATGTCTTGTAGATCTTCATAGAACCATTCAACTTCAGCTTCTTCAGCATTACTGGTTGGAGTATAGATTGGATTACTATGATATTGAATGGTTTTCTTTGGATATGAACAGAGATCATTCTCTTGTTTTTGAGACTGCACTCAAGTACTGCATTTCAGACTCTTGTTGACCGTGAGGGCTACTCTGTTTCTTCTAAGGGATTCTTGCCCACAGTAGTAGATAGAAGCATCATCTGAGTTAAATTCACCCATTCCAGTTTGTTTTAGTTCACTGATTACTAAAATATCGATGTTCCCTCTTTTTCTTTGGATATGAACAGAGATCATTCTCTTGTTTTTGAGACTGCACTCAAGTACTGCATTTCAGACTCTTGTTGACCGTGAGGGCTACTCTGTTTCTTCTAAGGGATTCTTGCCCACAGTAGTAGATAGAAGCATCATCTGAGTTAAATTCACCCATTCCAGTTTGTTTTAGTTCACTGATTACTAAAATATCGATGTTCCCTCTTGCCGTCTCCTGTTTGACCACTTCTAGTTTAGCTTAATTCATGGACCTAACAGTCCAGATTCCTATGCAGTATTGCTCTTTACAGCATCAGACTTTACTTCCATCACCAGTCACATCCGCAGCTGGGCACTGTTTTCTGTTTGGCTTTGTCTTTTCATTTTTTCTGGAGTTATTTCTCCACTCCTCTCCAATAGCATATTGGACACCTACCGACGTGGGAATTTCATTTTTCAGTGTCCTATGTCTTTTTCCCTTTTCATACTGTTCATGGGGTTCTCAAGGCAAGAAATTGGAGTGGTTTGCCATTCCCTTCTCCAGTGGACCACGTTTTGTCAGAACTCTCCACCGTGACCCTTGTATCTTGGGTGGCCCTGCACAGCACGGCTCATAGTTCCATTGAGTTCGACAAGGCTGTTCAGACTTAAAACAAGAATAAAATTAGAGAAGCTCAGTGATGTTTCCTACTCTTCAGTCAGTTGAGTAAGGACTTTGTGAAAATTTTCCCATTCCTGTGTATTGTTAATTAATATATTTGCTATGTTTACATTTATATTTTGACTTTGAAATATGTTTAATAAGTCTCTTTACTGGGAACTTTTCTGTTTTATGATGTTGAATGTAAAGAACATCCAGTTAAGATTTTGGGCTTCCAGAATCTAATTTGAAGTGAATATTGATACCTTATAATTTGCCCATTTGAGCCCTTAAACTTGAACCTGGGGTGAGATAATAGAAATACATTTAATTTTTATTCAGGAGTTTCCTGCCTATTGGGAGAATATATGTTCACCAAGTAAAATTTTCTTAAATGTTGGGTAACAAAGGATATTTCTCTTATAAACTATAAGGGAGAAGCCCAGATAGTTGAAGTGAATCAATGGACAGTTCAGCAGCCGTGGAGTAGAAGCCCCTTGTCCTCTGACCCATGACATGCTGCCCCCTTGCCTGGTTGCCTTCGTTTACTCTCCAGAGTTCTTTGTCCGCTTCTATTCACACACCTGCCATGGACCTCACTGAAATGCATGTTCTGTTTACTCTTGTTTCAGAGCTCAAGCATTGACTTTCTAGCAAGCCAAGGATTTGATTTTAATAAAGTTTTTCGCAACGGTAAGATTACACGTGACCTCTCTTCATAGCTTGTAAATCTGGATTCGGTTGAGGATTATCTTTCTGTGTGTACTGTCTGAGACAGGGCCTCGGATTTCCATTCCAGCCTACGCAGCCATTGAAGTTTTCATTGTGCCCCACTATTGAGGCCCTGGTCAAGCATGACTGGCACAGGAGAGGGCTGCTGCCTCACTGAGCTCTAATGAGGCCTCTTGAGCCCCCAGATTCATTGAGTGGAGCTTGTGCTGTTACTGGTGTGACTCAGTCGCCTGGCAGACTCCCTGTGGAGTATGTGTCCCTGTTGTCTTTCACTGAGACAAGTGCTCCAGTGTCCCATTTTTAAAAACAGCCATGTTTCAGTAATACCGTGATGGTCTTTGGGCGAAAAAATTCAGTTCTGACGGCTAACTTGCTGGTGTGATGTGCTGACCAGCAACCTGGCAGGGTGGAGACACCAAGTCCTAGTCCTTATCCCCAGCATAGGGCACAGTCCCTCAGAGAGGTGATTGTTAAATATTTAATTACTGAACACTGGACGTTGAAGCACATCAGAGTGGTTTTTTTTCCTCCGTTCATTTATTTCCCGGAAAGTGCCTGGGAAAGCCTCTCTTGTTCCCAGCAGTATTAAGTGCCTGCTGCTCTAAGGTCAGTAACTGCTTTTCACTTAACTATTCTTGTAAACTGTGTTCTTTCCCATGGTAGATGTGTTACTGAGTGAGGTAGGGAAGGCGATATTTCTCAGCAAAGGTTCTAGAACATAGACTTCAACTACGATCTCTCTCCCTCAGCATGATCTCCTTGTAGTGTCTTTAGGACCATGTCATGTTGTCTGTTAATTGCTTCAGTGGTGCTGCATCTTCATATCTACTGATGATTTTGACTTTTGGAAATGCTAAAAAAATTTTGAATCCAAACTGCTTAACCTAGTGGGTATACCCACTGGGTAACACAATTTGGTTATAACAAAGTAATTTTATTTTCTGTAGCTCATGCTTGACTCTGAAAGCTACTATAAAATACAAATTCCACATGTAGTTAGAGCACTATGATGGAATGTGTGCAATTTTTTTTTTTTTTTCCTTTTGGTGCACTGTATGACATGTGGGATCTTAGTTCCCTGACCAGGGATCGAACTTGTGCCTCCTGTGTTGGGAGCGTGGAGTCTTAACCACTGGACCATCTGGGAAGTCTTATCTCAGAAATGTTTTGAAGGAACTACTTTAACCAGATTCCTATGAATTGTTTTCCAGCCTGATGATTTTATTTTCATGGAAGGAGAGAAACAGCTAAATAGGAGGATGCTTCATTTTCTAGTTTTGTAGTCAGACCTTGGAGTATTTTAGTCACAACCGCATCAGGGCTCCTGGGCCATCTGTTATTACTAAGACTCTTATACTTGTGCTTTAAATCTGACCTTCACTTCTCTTCCTTATTAAATTTTTCCACTCTAGGGTTTGCACATGCCAGAACCTTTCCTTCTGGCGGTCTCCTTGGAAGTACCTCTGACTTTCTAGTCTGAAGTGGAACCAGGTGACTGTGGTCACCATTCTCCCAAGCACAGATGGTTTCAGCTCTGTCTGTGCAGCCGGGCGGTAGGCCTGCCACCTTCAGTCCATCTGAGTTCTTCTCAGGAGCCATGGCTCTTCCCAGGGCTGTGTAACCAGTTCTGCCGTCCCCCTTCTGCTGATGTCCTGGGCATAGCCCTCACCAGAAGCCTAGACTTTGGCTCATCTTGCTGTCTATTCCTGCCTCTCTCCTCCTTTCAGGTGACTCCAGCATCCACATGGAGCACCTGCAAAAGCTCTGTTGTGTCTGCTCCTGGGTGGTCAGCAGTCCTCGCTTCTGCCTCCTCCTCGCTTCTGCCTGTCCACTCCGTTAGTGGCATCATGGGTCTTATCAGCAGGCACTGTCCCCGCCTCCATCATTTCTCCTTGACAGCGCCTCCTCTTGTCCTTCACATCCACTTGGCTACCTCTTTTCAGGAGTTGGTTGATCTCTGTTGCTTTCTCACTGTCAGTTACCTTTTGCTCTCTGGTCTAGACTTCTCTCCTTGTCCACCTGGTCTGTTATTATCCTTTCTTCTTCCCCTTGCTCCTCTCTGCATATTGAACTCGTCTAGCTAAGTCCCAGGCTTAGTTGGTTCTGATCATTCGCTTTCTTTCTTCCTGAGCATCTGAGTTTTGCAGTAAAATGGGACATACCTGAGCTCATTTGTGACTTTAAATTCATGAGCACAAGCATAAAGTAAGGACTCCATCATGTCAGAAATCCTACTTTTCTGACTTAGAAATTCCCTTTCCGGCTTTCTACAGTATCTGTACTTTTGCCATCTCTCTCTCCAGGCCTCCCTCTCAGCTGCTGGTCATGCCTCAGTGAAACTAGGAGCCAGCAGACAGGACCAGTTTGTGTTCTTACACCAGAGCCACAGGTCTCCCCACGAGCCTGGGCCCGGCCTTTGCACAGGGTTCCTTAGAAGCTAGTCCCTCCTTCTGTGTCAGGCACTGGCTCTTCCAGTTTGCCCTTCTGTCTGCTGGATGTTTTCCCTCTCTGCTGATCACTCCATCAACCTTTGTAAACATTCTTTTAGTGCAGAGCTCCTTAATCTAGTCCATGGGCCGCTTTCCTGCCATAGATAGAGCTCCGGAGTCTGTGAATCTGGGGAAGGCGGTGAGGAGTTGACATCTATATTTTGTCTAACCTTGGACTGAATTTGTTCATTTCTTCTGTTGGGAATGTAGACAACAACCCAGCCGCATTAGCAGTAGCAGGAAGTTTGTCCTCAAGTGAAATCCTAGGTATCTTCAAATGGCATTTTCGTTTTGGCAAATGGCTTGAATGTTTGCCTTCATCAGTACTTTGAAGTTATCGTAGTTATTTCACCTGCCATTAGGTCTTTAAAAAAAATTTATGTATTTAATTTACTTATTTGGCAGCATCGAGTCTTAGTGCAACACTTGGAATCTTCGATCTTTGTTGCAGCATGTGAACTCTCAGTTATGGCATGCCAGATCTAGTTCCCTAAGTACTGAACCCAGGCCCCCTACACTGGGAGCAGGGAGTCTTAGGACCAGTGGGGAAGTCCCCGCCATTGTCTTCTTAATTTAATGTGTTGACCAGGAAGCTGGTATCTCATATTACCCTATCATAGATATAAAAAAAGTTCTTGGTAATTATTTCAATATAATTACTTTTCTTTATAATCTTGTGTATTTTATTTTATGCATTGGAAAACATCATTTTGAGGAAGGGCCTGTAGATTTCACCTGGGCACCAAAGGAATAGGTGCACATGAAGATGAATCATGCCTGTGGGAATATCTCTATCTCAGAATAACTCTAAACAAAGCAAACCCATCCCCCTCACTTGATTCCACATCCCCAGCATCCCTTCTGGCCTGTGATGTTCCCACTTGGAAGAAGGCATCTTGAATGAGGTGTTTGCTCTCGCTGTTCCCGCTTCTTCCTCTCTGGTTTCTCTTCACCCACCTGAGCCGGTCTGCTGTCCTCGCCCCACCTTGGACTTGAGGTTGGGTCACATTCCAGGATCTCACACCTTGTGGATCCTCTTTGTCCTCACTCCGCCTTTGCACCCTCCTCCCCCTTGAGGTTGGGTCATGTGCCAGGATCTCACACCTTGTGGATCCTCTTTGTCCTCACTCTGCCTTTGCACCCTCCTCCCCCTTGAGGTCGGGTCGTATGCCAGGATCTCACACCTTGTGGATCCTCTTTGTCCTCACTCTGCCTTTGGCGGAATTTGACTGGGCCGATTGCGCCCTCCTCCCCCTTGAGGTCGGGTCATGTGCCAGGATCTCACACCTTGTGGATCCTCTTTGTCCTCACTCTGCCTTTGCACCCTCCTCCCCCTTGAGGTCGGGTCGTATGCCAGGATCTCACACCTTGTGGATCCTCTTTGTCCTCACTCTGCCTTTGGCGGAATTTGACTGGGCCGATTGCGCCCTCCTCCCCCTTGAGGTCGGGTCATGTGCCAGGATCTCACACCTTGTGGATCCTCTTTGTCCTCACTCTGCCTTTGCACCCTCCTCCCCCTTGAGGTCGGGTCGTATGCCAGGATCTCACACCTTGTGGATCCTCTTTGTCCTCACTCTGCCTTTGGCGGAATTTGACTGGGCCGATTGCGCCCTCCTCCCCCTTGAGGTCGGGTCATGTGCCAGGATCTCACACCTTGTGGATCCTCTTTGTCCTCACTCTGCCTTTGCACCCTCCTCCCCCTTGAGGTCGGGTCGTATGCCAGGATCTCACACCTTGTGGATCCTCTTTGTCCTCACTCCGCCTTTGCACCCTCCTCCCCCTTGAGGTTGGGTCACGTGCCAGGATCTCACACCTTGTGGATCCTCTTTGTCCTCACTCCGCCTTTGGCGGTATTTGGCCGATCGCACCCTCCTCCCCTGGCGCTCTCCCCTGGCTCTCAGACTCTTTGTTCTGTGCTTTTCCTCCTGCCTCCTTCTGGACATCTCCGCATCCTGACCGACTCCTTCGTCTCACCTTCTTCAGTGTTAGTCTCATATATTCCATGGTTTCTTTTACTTTTTATTATTAAATTCTTATTTTGAAATAATCTCAGACTTTATACATGTTGCCAAAATACTCAGAGAATTCCTGGTGCCTGCCTGCCAGTTTCCTGAATGTTGGCATTGTACGGTTTGCCTTGTCGTCCTTTCTCTCATTACATGCGTGTGTATAATTTTTTCCCCCCAAACCATTTTTGAGTAGGTTCCAGACATGACATTTCTTTATTCCTAACTACTTCAGTGTGCATTTTCCTAAAAACAAGTACCTTCTCTTACACAGTATAGTAATCCAAATTAGGAAATGGACGTTGCTCCAGTACTGTTACCTCATTTACAAACCTAATGTATTTAAGTTTTGCTGCTTAGATTAAAAGAGAAAAACAACTACTCCCCATCCAGATTTAGTCTGGGCTTACACACTGCATTTAAGCTGTCATGTCTCTTTGCTCTTTTACAGTCCAGAACAGTTTCTCAGTCTGTCTGTGATTTCAGTACCTTGACAGTATTTTGGAGCGGAGGCTAGTTTGTGGCATGCCCCTCAACTGGGACTTTTTGGATGTTTCCTCAGCCAAGTCTACAGGCGTCCATTCCTCTCGGGCAGAGATACTGCAGATGTGTGCTGCTCAGTACATCATATCAGGAGAACGTGGCACCAGTGAGCCGAGTTACTGCTGATTATAGCTTTTCTTTTTTTAGAAAAACACACATGTATCATCTGTTACCCATTTCTAAGTATACAGTTGGCTGGTATTAAGTACATACATACTGTTCTGCAGCTTTTGGTGTTTGTAATGTTGATCATACTTCTTCAATTAGGTTTAGCATCCGCTGTTGAGTCTTGCGTGAGGCAATTATTGTTGCTGACAAATGATGATTTTCTAACTTCATCATTGGTTTCACAGTTCGTTAACTGTCCCATGACTTGTACTGCCTTCGTTCATCCTGATGACACCTAAATTTGTATTTCAACACCTTTCTTCTAGCTTTAGCTTTTATTTGTAGCTTTTCATTTATATGTATATCCATAGATGATTTAGTGTATCCAGGAGGTAGCTTTTGGCTTTATTGGGACAACCATGTCCCTTTATTTACCCACCGTTATGGCTGTTTTCATGTTGGAAAGATGTTGAGATCTTATGTTGCCACAGAGATCACCATATGGCCCATAAGCCTAAAATGTTTATTGTTTGTCCCTTTAGGGAAAGGTGCACTGATCTCTGGTCTAAGTGGTTATCTCCTGCCTGGACAACCACAGTGGACAGTTCCTTCTGGCTGAAGTCCCTACTTCAGTTCTCATAGCAGTCCAGGTGGTCTTTTAAAAACATGGAGCAGGGCGTCTGTGGTGGTCTAGTAGTGAAGAATCCGTCTTGCAACGCACGTGGGTTCGATCCCTGGTCCAGGGAGATTCTGTGTGCAGTAGGGCAGCTAGCCTACTCCTCACAACTACTGAACCTGAGTGAGCTCTAGAGCTGTGCCTGCTGCAGCTAGAGAGTAGCCTCTGCTGTCCGTAACCAGGGAGAGCCCGTGCGCAGCAGCGAAGACCCAGTGCAGCCAAAAATAAATAAATAAATATATTTTTTAAAAGCACATGAAAATATAGAGCAGATAATGTGATTATTGTGCTTAAAACCTTCCAAGAGCATCCTCTTGTTCTTAGAATAAGTAAATTCTTACCATGGCCTCTGAGGGCCTGTGTAATCTTGCCCCATCCTGTCCAGCCTGACATTACTCCGTTCTCCTGCTTACAGCTTCCTTCTTCTGGAACTGTTTGTGGAACAGTCCAAGCCATTTCTGCCCTTTAGGCATTTATGCCTGTTCCGCGCCTGAAATACTCTTCCCCCATGCAAGACATGTCTGATCCATGCTCACCTTTTGGGTCCTCCTGCCCGGTGGCCTTCTCTGGTTGTCCTAAGGTGTTCCCTTCACCAGCGAGCAGGATGCATCTCCCTTGTTCATCATTAGCTCAGCGGCGCCTGGTACAGTGCCTGGCACAGTGTGTGGCTGTGACATGCCAAGTCACAGCCTGTTGAGAGATGAATGAATGAACGAGCACATGGAGTGAAGGAAATAGACAGGCACATTTCAAAATCACTTGCTTTTTCCATTGGATTTTTTTTTTTTGAGCTGTAGTCAAATATGGTCTTTCCCCGAGTCTTTAGTCTCTGTGGTTTGTTACAAAATTTTTTATGATAAACAGTGACCTCTGCTAATACACGCTTTTAAAAATTCTGTTCAGGAATTCCGTACTTAAACCAGGAAGAAGAAAGACAGTTAAGAGAGCAGTATGATGAGAAGCGTTCACAGTCCAACGGTGCAGGTGCTCTGTCCTACACGTCTCCTAACACTTCAAAGTGTCCCGTGACGATTCCTGACGATCAGAGGAAGTTTATTGACCAAGTGGTGTAAGTTCCTAAACTGAAACCAGACGTGCGGTGAGATGTGTGTCTTGGGCCAGGATTGATGCCTGTATCTCAGGCTTGTGCTACCCACACACAGCGCACACAGAAGTGTGATGTGAGGCAGGATTTAATCGTGGCATACCTGAGTTTGTGTTACATGTTGTTGTTCAATCGCTACGTTGTGTCTGTCCCTTTGCGACCCCATGGACTGCAGCATGCCAGGCTTTTCTGTCCTTCGCTGTCTCCCGAAGTCAGTTCAAACTCATGTCCATTGAGTTGGTGATGCCATCCAACTTTCTACTGTCAATTGTAAATTGAGCACAATTGCATTGTGCGCAGAATTGCCATGTGTCACCAGGCCAGAGACTGCCTTGGCAAGTGGGCAGGCCTCTTGTGTGGACGAGAGGCCTGACAGCCACTGTTCCCCTGCCGGCAGAGGCACATCCAGATACTGCAACGTATCCATGTCTTTTTTTCTGTGGTGAAGTTTCTGACAAGCAAATGTGCCATGGGAGGAACATCTGGTTTTGCTCAGTTTAGTTATCAGTATAACTGCTGACTCATTGGAAAAGACCTCCATGTTGGGAAGGATTGAAGGCAGAAGGAGAAGAGGGTGACAGAGGATGAGACGGTTAAATGGCATTACTGATTCGATGGACATGAACTTGGGCAAACTCTGAGAGATGGTGAGGGAGAGGGAAGCCTGGAGTGCTGCAGTCCATGTTGTCAAGAGAGTTGGACATGTCTTGGTGACGAAACAACAAAACTACTAGGAAAGTAAAAATGTAAATCACTTATATCAATGAATCCTTGAGAAGTTGTCACTAACTCATTAATAACAATCACAAAAAGAATCTGCCAAAGTAAAGCATTTTAAGCCTTACTGAACTAAAAAGTTATGGTTTGGTAAAATTACGTTGTCATATGCTATTGCTTTTGAGTATGATGGTTCTGTTGATTGACGACTTCATTCCTTAATGATGCCGATGGTTATGTTTTTATTCTAATGCTTCAGAGAGAAAATAGAAGATTTATTACAGAGTGAAGAAAACAAGAACTTGGATTTAGAGCCATGTACTGGGTCAGTTGCCTTGAATATTTTCACTTGTTCTTTTTTGGGAAAGATAGATGATTCCTGGCATGTGCTCTCCTTAGTCTCTTAAAAACATTCATAAAGAGTCTTTTTATTATAGTTATGTTCCCAAGATTTCAGCACTAACTTTAGCATTAACGCAGTGGGGACCATGGTATATTGAGACACTGAATGAGTGCTTTGTCCTGTCCTGGAGGGCAGAAAACTATTGTGTACCTTTGCTGTAAGTCATGCTCGAGAGTGGTGTAATTATTGTAGCCTTGATATGTGCTTCATCCAGAAAGGCTTCAGAAGGGCAGAATCCATTGTTAGACTATTTCTGTCCTTTTCATTTCTCTCTACAGTAAAAAGCATCGGTGTTTCAAAGAGTCAGTAACTGAAACAGCCTGCTTTCTTTCCTTTTACTTTGTGACTAGCTTCACAGAAGTGTTCTAATGCATTTGTCTACTTAAAATTCTCTTCATACAACCACAGGAGGTAATATTTTGGTTAGGTAAGGACTTCTGCCTCTTCTATAAAGGTAGTATAATAATAGCAGTGATAGAGAGCATTTTCAGTTCATTAATTCTCTTGCAGCAGAGAATGGCTACTTCAGTGTTCTGGCCTGGAGAATTCCATGGAGTGTTCCATGGGGTTGCAAAGAGTTGGACACGACTGAGCGCTTTCACGTTTTCGTTCAGTTCATTAATTAGGCTGTGTGGTGGTGTAGTTGCGCACACGGGCTCCCCTGGTTGCAGCTTGAGTGCGTCTCTAGTTGTGGTGCGTGGGCCGAATTGCCCCTCAGCATATAGGAACTTAGTTCCCTGACTAGGGATCAAACCTGAGTCCTCTCTCTTGGAAAATGGATTCTTAATCATTGGACCACCAGGGAAGTCCCAGTAAAGAGTATTTTGATGAAGAGAAGTGGTGAGGAATCCTCCCACCTCAAGCATCTCTGTTCTTTTTGGCTTGTTAACTGTCATTTCTAATGAAGCCTCTTTTAAAACTTTCATGGTCTTTCCCAGTCAGTGCGTGGTCAGTTTGAATTTTCCTTCAGTGATTGCAAATTAATACCTTTCACTTGTTTTCGTAGGTTCCAAAGAAAACTGATTTATCAGACTTTGAGCTGGAAGTAAGTGTTTATATTATACATGAGGGTTCTGTGAGGGACCCAGAATTAAAAAAATAAATGCAGTTTTTTAGCATTTATTTCATTTTTGATGTTCTGCTGGTTTTGGTGACTTGACCATACCTTGTTCTTGGGCAGTGCTTCATTTTATTACTGCCCCCTCCTCGCCCCCCCCCCCCAATTTCTTAAGTTAAATACCCACTTAATTTACTTGCTCTTGCTTCTTAGTAGCTGCTGTAAAGGCTTTACAGTTTTCTTTTAATGATCTACTTGGCGGATCCTAAGTTGTAGTATTGTTTTTGTTCTTTGAAGGTATATGATAAAGATTTGGCTTTAAGACCTGGGAAATACTCAGGTGAATGCTCTTTGTTTTTCTTTTTTGAAACAGGGTAATTTTTATTTAGATTCTTGTCATTTATGTTAACTTTTTAATTTATGCAGCTTAAAATATTTAATTAGGCTGCCTTCTTTACTATAGTTCAGTAGCATTGTACATGGAATTTTTAATTTCATACTTTTGCTGTTTATAAGAAATATTGAAATAAATTAGATTAAATGAAAGGTGAATGCTTTTTCTAAAGCAGGGATTAGACCATGGGTGGATTTCAGGATGCCTGAATCTCCTGAAATAATATCCAAAATCTTGTATGTGTTTTTCTCTGGAGGTGGTTCCATTAGTTTAATTATATTTTCAAGTGAATCTCTTAACTTAGCAGTTGAATGTCAGGACTGAACAGATGGATGGTTGCACTGGACTTTGTTTGGGGTTTTTGTTCTTTGGTTAGAATCTGCAGTGGCATGTACAAAGAATTTACTTTGACCAGACTAAGAAAAGGGCCATTATTATTTGATCAGGCTCCTTTCCTCTCATGTTATCCTTGCAACATACTCCCTGTGGATTCCAGATTCCTCTCCTTGGCAGATGCCAACTACTGTGCCAGCTTACCACAGAGTTACTCATCTCAAACCTCCCCTGTGTGTGCCCCAGACCATCCAAAGAGACCTTCAAAATTTTTCACTTAGGAAGTAAGCATTGTGACATTTAGAAGCAAGATTTGGCTGTGAGGTAATGTGTTGTCCGTATTATATGATACCTGACATTTCAGAAACTGCCTAAGTCCTAAAAACTTAATTTGAAATCAGATACATTGCTGTAGTCTAAGAGCAGAGATAGGGAAACATTTGGAAACTGAAATTTTATGGAATAGGCTTACTCTATAGTCTTCCTTGTAGTAATATTTATTGCATACTTAATAAAACTGATGTAATGAAATTATAGCTATAAAGTTGTTTTAAAAGTCCTTTAGGATCTTAGCTGTCATTATCTCATCTACTGATAATCCTGTTTTCTTTCTTTCCTTTAGGTACCCCAAAGGCATTCATGTTGAGACTTTAGAAACCGAAAAGGTAAACCCCAAGGCTTATCCAGGGCCAACATTAAATGCATTGAACCAGTGCCACAATATTCAAGTACAAAGTGCAATCAGATCAAAAAGTTGAAAGTCAGAGTTGGCTCCCATACGTATGAGCTGGGTATTGGACAAGTCATTTCCCCACTGCTAGCCTCAGTTTCCTTATTTGTAAATCCATGGATGAGCTTGGTAATGATGAGCTCTATTGTCTCACAGCTTTTTAAAAAGTAGTAGATGAAACTGAACTTTGTAAACTTGAGAGCATGCAAATGTTGGTACACGTCCTCATCATCACAGAAAGCTGATATACATGGTACTCATGTAGTAATTGCTTCTTGTTACTTGGGCCACTAAAATTCGGTTTTAGAATCTGGGGCATCAGCATTCTGTCATCGTGTATTCCGGAGAGCGGTGATAGAACTGAAATGGGTAGTGGTGGGCTGGTGGTGGGTTCCTTTGACAGAACTATAGCATTTTAGAATTTAGTTCTTGTTCTTAAGTCAGATGTCTAATTAAATAAGAGATTACATAAATTAAATCTGGCTAGAAGATAAATCTCAAACTTTGACACAGGAGATTGTGTGGTGTTTGATTGATCCAGAATGCCGTGTGAGAAAGAAGATGCTAGTTATCCGACAGATTACTGGAAAATCCAGGATTTTTCTTTTATGTTAATGAGAAATGATATAGAAATTTTAAAAATTGAGGTATGGTTGACTTACCAGTATTAGTTTTAGGTATATAATATGATTCAAATTTATATGGGTTACATAGAATTTTTATTTCAAAACCAACTACTTTGAAATCTGTGTTCAAATGCAACATCTTAGTGTCCATTATGGAGTGTCTTACTGTCAGTCTCTTGATATTTATAATTGACTCTGTTGGGGTGAATTAATAAATCATAGGAAACTATTGTGGAAACATGGAGATGAATTCTAGCTTGTAAAGCAACAACTCAACTTTTGGTGGCATTTCAAGATACTTTGAATGCCTGAAAGACTGCACTGATAAAATCATAACCTCTAATGGTAGCAGAACCTGAATTTCAGAGGGTGAGGAGGGTAGGTAGATTCCAGAAAATTATGTATTTCCTTTATGTCTTTTAGAAAGAGCGATATATTGTTATCAGCAAAGTAGATGAAGAAGAACGCAAAAGAAGAGAGCAACAGAAACATGCTAAGGAACAGGTGATTGAACTGCACTCATTTCCTTTGGGTGAGAAATGGCAACAGAATTGTAAATCTTGTGTTGGATTCAATTTAGTGAATCATTTTCTCCTGTGGAAGAATTGAATTCATAGCAAAACCTGAAAGAGAGTGAGGGAAATCGAAGTGTAGGTATTTAGACGTAGCCAGCAAAGTGAAATGGCAACCCACTCCAGTGTTCTTGCCTGGAGAATCCCAGGGATGGGGGGCCTGGTGGGCTGCCATCTATGGGGTTGCACAGAGTCGGACACGACTGAAGCGACTTAGCAGCAGCAGCAGTCAAGTGAGGGTGGCATCACGGTGGACCGTCTTCACCTCCATGAAGCCATCTCAGAGCAAGAGATAGTGGTTAGCATTCAGACTTGGTGTCACTGAGTGTCTCGGCCCATTAAGTGGTCTCACTGTGGCTAAATTCAGGCCCGGGTAACTAGTTTTCCTAAAACAAAGTTGAGACGATAAGGGCCTACAGATGTATGCTCATAGTTATATTGGAACCTCACTTTGGTTGTCCTCTGGAGAATGGATTCGAGCAGGAAGACCAGTTAAGCTGAAGAGTAACCAGCTATGAGACACCAATGGCCTTAGACAGGAGAAAGTGAAGTGGAAATGTTAAGTGGCCTTTCATGTCCAACTCTTTGCGATCTGATAGACTGTAGCCCACCAGGCTCCTCTGTCCATGGAATTCTCCAGGCAAGAATACTGGAGTGGTTTGCCATGCCCTCCTCCAGAGGGGCTTAGCTTTGGGAATAGGTTTTTTTTTTCTTTTTTAAAAAAATATTCTTTTAAAAAATTTAATTCTGGTAAAATATGTAACATGAAATTTACCATCTTTGCCATTTTGAAGTGTTCAATTCTGTACTGTTAAATACATTCACATTGTCCTACAACCATCACTATCATCTGTCTCCATAACTGTTTTTATCCTGCAAAATTGAAACAGTATATCCGTTAACTAATAACTTCCCATCCTCCCATCCCCCAGCCTCTGGTACCCACTGTTCTACTTTCTGTGTGTGAATTTGACTCCTCTCAATGCCTCACATAAGTGGAATCAGATAGTATTTGTCTTTCTGTTACTGGCTTTGTTCATTTAGCATAATGGCATTTTGGGTTCATCTTTATTGTAGCATGTGTCACAGTTTCCTTTCTTTTAATTAAAAGTCAGAATAATATTCTGTATACCACATTATGTTTGCCCATTTATCTGTTGATGGACTCTTGTGTTGCTTCTGTCTTTTGGTTCTTGTGACTAATACAGCTCTGAACATGAATGTCAAGGACTCTTTTGAGTCCTTGCTTTCAATTCTTTGGAGCATATATATACCCAGGAGTGGAATTGCTGGGTCATATGGTAATTCTGTTTTTAATGTTTTGAGGGACTACCGTGACTGTACCACTTTACATTCCCACCAACAAAGTACAGGTGTTCCAGTTTCTCCACAAAACCAGCAGTGCTTTTTAGACTCGAGTAATTTAAGAAAGTGAACAATTTCAGGGAGGGTGAAATGGGGGAGCAGGGAGCTTGCAGTTTCCTGGGAATTAAACAGGACCTAGTGAAAAAAATTTTTTTTTTAATTTAAATTTTTGGCCATGCCACACAGCGTGCAGGAAGGATCTTAGTTCCCTGACCAGGAATAGAACCCATGCTCCTCGTTGCAATGGAAGCACAGTCTTAACGCCTGGACCAGGGATCTCCCGGAGAAGAGTCATTAAGTAACTTAGCTGTGAAGAGACAAGGAGAAGGACAGTGGTTCCCTAGAGCTTAGAGTTAAGCAAAGGATTTCAAGATAGGAAAGAAACTGAGTCTATTTAAGCACTGTCGTGAAGAAAACAGGAGAGAAGAAGCTGAGTGGGAATGAGTCTCAGTATGGTGCTGTAAACATTTTATAAAAATGCATTTGACCAGGAGGAAAGCAGGCGGTGGGGGCCCCGGGGAGGGTGGCGCTTCCCTGGAGGCTCAGTTGGTAAAGAATCCCCCTGTAGTGCGGAGACCTGGATTTGATCCTTAGGTTGGGAAGATCCTCTGGAGAAGAGAGTGGCAACCCACTCCTGAATTCTTGCCTGGAGAATCCCAGGGACAGAGGAGCCTGGTGAGCTGCAGTCCATGGGGTCAAAAAGAGTCTGACATGACTGAGCAACTAAACAGTCATTCATGAAAAAAAAAATCAGAGAATTCTTGATTTAGCAGTTGATCTTAGTGGTTCTCCTCGGAATGGAATGCAGTATTAATTTGGCCAGCAGGTGGCAGCTTTTAAAAGTCCCTGTTTTTAAGGCAACTTCTTGTTTAGTCCTTAAATTGTATTGGACTCTGCAACCCTGTGGACCATAGCCCACCAGGTTCCTCTGTCCATGGGATTACCCAGGCACGAATACTGGAATGGGTTGCCATTTCTTCTAGGGGATCTTTCTGACCCAGGGATTGCATCGATTTCTCTTGCAGTGGCAGATGGATTCTTTACTGCTGAGCCACCACGGAAGCCCTCAAGGCAGCCTGAGGGATGTGGAAGTTTCAACAGTTGATTGGAAGTGATGGGTTTACCCTAGTACTGTTACCTTAGTAACTAAGGAAGAGTTCGCCACTTGCTCATCTCTCTCTCTGAAACAGGAAAATGGTACACACAGAAATCATTTCCAGTGCAGTTGTTTGGGGGTGATGGACTCAAAGCATGGGAAACAAAAGTTATTTAACTGGATATAAAATTTCAGCCTCTTTTTTTTTTTTTGCCTAGATTTTAACTCATTCAAACAAGGAACATATATATTTCAATAGTTGGTTTTTTGTTTTGTTTTTAAATTAGGAAGAACTGAATGATGCTGTGGGATTTTCTAGAGTCATTCATGCCATTGCTAATTCGGTAAGTGAAACAAACTTTGTAATTAATTTCCTGAACATAACATTTACTGTGAAATGCCAAGTTATCATTGCAAATCCATCATCTGGTCACACTGATATTAGAATGTTTTCCTGGTCTGGAGGGAGAAGTTGGAACTTCATAAAGATAGCTTGTTGTCATATTGCGCTCAGTGTGACATTATAATTGCTGAATTACATCCAAACTGTTTTTTCAGAAAGCATTTCTATTAAAACACAGGAGAGGATTATACTGTGATGGCCTTATGTGGCTCCATGAAACTGATAATTTATTATTCTCAAAACCAACAAGAAGCAGAATAGCAAACTAAAGAAGATGAGGAGAAATAATCCAGTGTTTGAAACCTTGTATTCCTTCATTAAAAGAAATCTAGAGGATGAAAATAATTGTGTGAATTCCTCCATTTAACTGAATCTTGTATCTTTGTTTTTTAAATAATTTTATTTATTTATCTAGGCTGCACTGGGTCTTTGTTGCCGTGAGGGCTCTTCTCTAGTCTTGGCGAATAGGGGCTTCTCTCTGGTTGTGGTGTGCGGGCTTCTCATTGCGGTGGCTTCTCTTGTTGTGGAGCGTAGGCTCCAGAGCATGTGGGCTCAGTAGCTGCGTCTCCTGGGCTCTAGAGCACAGGTTTAATGGTTGTGGTGCACGGGCTTAGTTGTTCCCCAGCATATGGAATCTTCCTGGGTGAGGGATTGAACCTGTGTCTACTGTGTTGGCAGGCACATTCTTTACCACTACCCCAGATAATCCCTGAATGTTATATCTTAATAACATTAGATACATTCAAAAAATGTGTCAACTATTTATGTAAATGTGCTGGAGGGTTCTGTGATAGATATAGTAGATATTCTCCCTTGTTTCTTACATCCTTTAAGAAAAGAAGCACCCCCATCTTGCACAGAGAAACTGGGTCTTGAACTGGTTGTGACTTGGAGTTACCCATCCAAGTCACACTGCTTGCCCAATGCTAAATTTCCTGGAGTCTGAGACTTCCTTTTCTTTGAGTAGCTGGCTTAGGGAGAAGGAATTGTCTCCCTGGAGGAGTCATCTTGTCCCTTAGATGCTGAGCTCTGCCTCAGGGAAACTTGAAGGTGGTGCTCCAGGAGTCCATGATTGTCTCAACAGCAGGTGCAGCCTTGTCAAACAGGAGCACTTTCGGGGAGGCAGCCACTGTCCCTGGCAAGGGGTATACAGAACTTAGACCTTGAGAGAGGGAAGGGCTGGCTCCTCTGGAGCTCTTTCTTGCGAGTAAATGATGTTACTGAAACAGAATAGAACCAAGGGTGAGCCTGGAGAAAAACAAAAGGTGTGGGTCTCTTGAGAAGTAGCTAAAAAGCTAGTTTAAAACTCAGCATTTCAAAAAACTAAGATCATGGCATCTGGTCCCATCACTTCATGGCAAATAGATGGGGAAATAGTGGAAACAGTGTCAGACTTTATTTTCTTGGGCTCCAAAATCACTGCAGGTGGTGACTGCAGTCATGAAATTAAAAGACACTTGCTCCTTGGAAGAAGTGCTATGACAAACCTAGATAGCGTATTAAAAAGCAGAGACATCACTTTGCCAACAAAGACCCATATTAGTCAAAGTTATGCTTTTTCCAGTAGTCATGTATGGATGTGAGAGTTGGATCATAAAAAAGGCTAAGCACTGAAGAATTGATGCTTTTGAATTGTGGTGTTGGAGATGACTGTTGAGAGTCCCTTGGACTGCAAGGAGATCCAAGCAGTCAGTTCTAAACTAAAGGAAATCAGTCCTGAATATTCCTTGGGAACTCATGTACACCCGTGGCGGATTCATGTTGATGTATGGCAAAACTAATACAGTATTATAAAGTAAAATAAATAAAAATAAAATCCATTTGGACATTTATCAAAAAAAAAGACTGATGCAGAAACTGAAGCTCCAAAACTTGGGCCACCTGATGTGAAGAACCGACTCATTGGAAAAGACCCTGATGCTGGGGAAGATTTAAGGCAGAAGGAGAAGAGGGTGACCGAGGATGAGATGGTCAGATGGCATCACTGATTCAATGGACAATAACTTGGGTAAACTCTGTGAGATGGTGAGGAACAGGGAAGCCTGATGTGCTGCAGTCCAGAGAGGCAGGACATGACTGATCAACAGCAACAAGACCGCGTGTATCCAGAGAAGCAGAGACGGCTTCCCTGTTGGCTCAGTGGCAAAGAATCTGCCTGTAATGCAAGAGACTTGGGTTTGATCACTGGATTAAAAAGATCTCTTGGAGAAGGAAATGGCAACCCACTCCAGTTATTCTTGCCTGGTATACTCCATGGACAGAGGAGCCTGCTGGGCTACAGTCCATGAGGTCACAGAGAATTGGACATGACTGAGAGATACACACACACAGAAGCAGAGGGGAGTTTCTGGTCGTGTTTGCTTACATTATACACACTTCACCAGCCGTCTTCAGAGCACTGGTGGATTGATTGAAGCTGTCCTTGAAACAGATGTGGGGCAGTAGTTGGCTTTGAGTTCCCATAACCAGCATGATGGTTTAGGGGGCTTTTCCGAGATGGGGGCATTTCTTTGCCTTGTACAAACAATTTAGATCTTTTAGCCAGCTGCGCCTCTATTTATTTTTCTTTTGCAGAGTGATTCATAGCATGTTGTGGACCATTCATAATGCACGTCACGGAGCATACCGTGATCAAAATTTAGCCCTGTTTGTTAGTGATCCAGACATTTAAAATTGAAGTCACATACTTCGAAACTACTAATGTAGTTGAGCTCTGTATAGCCAGTGAACAAGTAAACACTCTATATTAGACCAGGTTCTTTTCCCGTCACTCTTAGTAACGAATCTGTTTTCTGTAGTTTAAAAAAAATTCATATTTTTCACCCACAGAAAAGTTGCAAAACTGGTACAGGATTTCTATACTCTCGTCACCTAGCAACACCTAATGTTACTATCTTGTATAACCATACAGTTGCAGAACCGTGAAATTAGCATTGGTGCAATATTATGAGCTAACTTGAATTTAACCTGTTTTTCCTCTAAGTCCTTCTCCGATTCACAGTTCTATCTAGCATCCCACACTGAGTTTACTTGTTATTTCTCCTTAGTCTTCCGCAGTCGGTAGTTTACTTTGTCTTTTATAACCTTGATGTTTTTAAAGAGTATTGATTGTACTTGTGTCGGGCGTCCCTTGGTTTGGATTTGTTTGATCTCTTCTCACGTTGGATTGAAGACAGTTTTGGCAGGCACACCAGAGAAGCAATGGTTTATGACCTTGACCCCCATCACTCAGCTCAGGTGGTGTCTGCTGGGCTTACGCACTGTAGAGTTACTCTTTTCCCTTTTGTAGTTAATAAATGTAGTGGAGATATTTTGAGATGCTGAGAATCCTGTTTTTTCTCGAGCTTTTGCCAGTGGCGTGGCATCTGTCAGTGGATCTTGCCTGCAGCCATCATTGCTGTGGTATTCTAGTGGCACGTTTGTGTTTCCCTCTTTCTTTCTCCATTGGTTTCTGGAAATCTTTCAGAAGAGCTGCCCCTGCTCCCTTTCTGTTAATTCTTTTTTTTTTTTTTTTTTGACTCAGAGAAATTTATTTCATTCTACATATCTTTAAGCAAGTTTGTTTATTTGGCTGCATCAGGGCTTAGTTGCAGCGTGCAGTCTCCCTAGTTGTGGCACATAAGCATAGTAGTTGGGGCTTGCAGGATGAGTTGCTCCAAGGCACGTGGGATCTTAGTTCCTGATTAGAGATTGAACTGACAGCCCCTGTGCTGGAAGATGGATTCTTAACCACTTGACCACCAGGGAAGTCCCCACTGTGTAGATTTATTTCTTAATTTAAAAGCATTATCGCTTTATTTGTCTTTGGCTCTGCTGAGTCTTCACTGCCGTGTGTGGGCTCTAGTTGCATGGAGCAGGGGCTGCTTTGCTCTGGTTGCGGTGCAGGGGCCTCTCTTGTTTGGCGCCTGGGCCCTAGAGCGTGCAGGCTTCCGTTGCTGTGGCACACGGGCTGGTTGCCCCACAACTTGTGGAGTCTTCCTGGACCAGTGATTGAACCATGTCCCCAGCATTGGCAGGTGGATTCCTGACCACTGGGCCATGAGGGAAGCCCCTCTACAGATTTTAATCTAGTGTTCTTATCATTTATTTTGTTGCTCGGATGGTATCACATGGGCCATTGGCACTTCTTCAGGCTGACTCCCCTGGAGTAAGCCCCCATCTTTTTCTGAGCACCTCCTTACTTTCTGACATCACAAGATATTCCCCAATTATCTTATGTTTTCCCTTCCTCAGCTCTAGAATCAGTGACTTCTCCAAGGAGCCCTGGTTCCTTTTAGAAACCAAGTTCTGGTGCTGAGCTCCTACTGTGGTGTTACTACTTCTAGTTCCCCTCCCTGCACAGAGCTAAGAATGGTACATGTGTGTAACCATGCATGTATATACATGTTGATATTTCCCTGTCTAACTTATATGCATATTTTGAAAAATGAATTTATACTGATATATGACAGACTGTGGTGTTGGAGAAGACTCTTGAGAGTCCCTTGGACTGCAAGGAGATCCAATTAACCACTTGACCACCAGGGAAGTCCCCACTGTGTAGATTTATTTCTTAATTTAAAAGCATTATCGCTTTATTTGTCTTTGGCTCTGCTGAGTCTTCACTGCCGTGTGTGGGCTCTAGTTGCATGGAGCAGGGGCTGCTTTGCTCTGGTTGCGGTGCAGGGGCCTCTCTTGTTTGGCGCCTGGGCCCTAGAGCGTGCAGGCTTCCGTTGCTGTGGCACACGGGCTGGTTGCCCCACAACTTGTGGAGTCTTCCTGGACCAGTGATTGAACCATGTCCCCAGCATTGGCAGGTGGATTCCTGACCACTGGGCCATGAGGGAAGCCCCTCTACAGATTTTAATCTAGTGTTCTTATCATTTATTTTGTTGCTCGGATGGTATCACATGGGCCATTGGCACTTCTTCAGGCTGACTCCCCTGGAGTAAGCCCCCATCTTTTTCTGAGCACCTCCTTACTTTCTGACATCACAAGATATTCCCCAATTATCTTATGTTTTCCCTTCCTCAGCTCTAGAATCAGTGACTTCTCCAAGGAGCCCTGGTTCCTTTTAGAAACCAAGTTCTGGTGCTGAGCTCCTGCTGTGGTGTTACTACTTCTAGTTCCCCTCCCTGCACAGAGCTAAGAATGGTACATGTGTGTAACCATGCATGTATATACATGTTGATATTTCCCTGTCTAACTTATATGCATATTTTGAAAAATGAATTTATACTGATATATGACAGACTGTGGTGTTGGAGAAGACTCTTGAGAGTCCCTTGGACTGCAAGGAGATCCAACCAGTCCATTCTAAAGGAGATCAGTCCTGGGTGTTCTTTGGAAGGAATGATGCTAAAGCTGAAATTCCAGTACTTTGCCACCTCTTGCGAAGAGTTGACTCATTGGAAAAGACTGTAATGCTGGAAGGGATTGGGGGCAGGAAAAGAAAGGGATGACAGAGGATAAGATGGCTGGATGGCATCACTGACTTGATGGACGTGAGTTTGAGTGAACTCCGGGAGTTGGTGATGGACAGGGAGGCCTGGCGTGCTGCAGTTCACGGGGTCGCCAAGAGTTGGACATGACTGAGCGACTGAACTAAACTGAACTGATGACAGATTGTAGTCCAATACCACAGGGTTTACTTTTAACCAACTCTATTTTCTTATTTGTAACTTTGTTTCCACCAACACTGGGAATTGCAGTTCTTGTTATCTGCTGTGTTGATCTTAGTGCTGTTCTTCCCAACCTCTTTCAGTATGGTGGAGGGCTTCATTTATAATACAGTTAGGTTTATCTTTTAGAGTTTCCATTTTGGGTTCCTTCCTTCTCTGTGGTTTCAATCAATACTTGGTATCTTAGCGTTGCATAGATGTTCAGAATGGCCCACACACTGAGCTGAGAGGATAGCTCATCTGTTGGATTTGGGAGATTTTGTATAGAATTATTTATTTCAGAGAATTATGTTTAGCTTTGGAAAAGGCAATGGCACCCCACTCCAGTACTCTTGCCTGGAGAATCCCATGGACGGAGAAGCCTGGTAGGCTGCAGTCCATGGGGTCGCTGAGAGTCGGACATGGCTGAGCGACTTCCCTTTCACTTTTCACTTTCATGCATTGGAGAAGGAAATGGCAACCCACTCCATTGTTCTTGCCTGGAGAATCCCAGGGACGAGGGAGCCTGGTGGGCTGCCATCTATAGGGTCACACAGAGTCGGACACGACTGGAGTGACTTAGCAGCAGCAGCAGCATGTTTAGCTTTGTGAGTCAAAGAGTATTGCTCTGAAGGTCCACTGGGATGTAGCAAAAAGCTCCGGATGCTTTATGTTAAAAATGCTGTCACCTGGCTAGCTAAATCTAAGTTGATGTTCCATTTTTTGCAGTTTAATTTTTATCAAAATGGACTAATTTATTATACATATATTGTACCTCGTTGGTTGAAGAGCAGTGAATTTCATTAGAAACAATATTTCAGAACAAGCCCTGTGGAATTTGACATACATGATGAAGGAAATGAAAACTCATTCTACTTAATAAAGTTCGTTATTTTCACCTTCTAGCATTGTTACGAGTGTGTCTTTTGAAAATAAGTGAGTTGTTTTGAAGAAAGCATTTCTGAAATAGATATTCGGAGTTTGTTCACAAATTATTTGACAGTTCAAGGTATCTAGCATTTTCAGTTACTTTTTTGAGCTCTTTAATAAAAATTTTACTACTTCTGATTCTTGTGTTAATAAAAATTTTACTGCTTCTGATTCTTTTGGGTAGAAGATGAATAAAAATCAGAGAAAAAGATCAATGAAATCGAAGACTTTTGGAGCTTTTACTTTGCATTCTGGATTTTACACCAGAAGAGGAATGAAGCCAGCCCCAGTTTCTTTATTTGCATATTTTTATATACCCCCCCCCCTTAGTGTCAAAAAGTAAGTTTAGTACAGAATCCTCATGGAAGCAAGCCATATATTTCAAGATACTTAGCATTTTCTGTTAGTGTTTTGAGCTCTTCAGTAAAAAGCCCTGATCCAGCTTTGCACCAGGGAGTCTCCTAACCGTGGCTTTTTTCAGGGGAAGCTTGTCATTGGACACAACATGCTCCTGGACGTCATGCACACGGTTCATCAATTCTACTGCCCTCTGCCTGCGGTGAGTGTCTTGTCAGCTTGTGTTAAGAATTTTCGTCTTCAATCTTGAGAACATGTTCTCTGTGGGGTGCTGTTCCTTCGTCCACTGCTGTCCCAGAGGGACAGTCTCCTGCACTTGGTTGAATGTTTTTGAAGAGATTTTAAAGGATCTTCGGACGGCTGCCATTGCTGCAGTGAGGTTAATCGTTTGTTTCGTCTTGATGCCGGAGGTTTGTTTGCTCAGTTAGTGCTGAGCCGGGGTTGCTGAGCTGCAGATATGGTCTTCAGGTTTGATACTGCTAACACTAGCCAGAGCAGGGCACTGAAGCGGTGGTGGCTGGGTAGGGGGTGTGGGCGGGGCCGGGTAGTGGGGCTGGAGGTCTGTAGACTGGATCAGGTTGTGTAAGGTAGTGGGGCTGGAGGTCTGTAGACTGGATCAGGTTGTGTAAAAGTCTTGGTTCCCTCTTGCGAGGCTGCTTCCGTTAGATTCTTTGTGGACCTTGGTGTTTTTGGACTCTTGGGGCCATGCTGTCTCAGTGCACCAAAGCACGAGCCCCAGGTAAAGGGCTGCTCTCTGTCTCCTCCTCTTCGCGCCCTGACTGCCTGGGGCCTCACCTTGCTGCCGCCCATCACTGCAGTGCCTCTCCTTCATTTTCTCCCCATGTTTTCTGTCCTTTAGTGATCTCACCCACCTTCTAGGACTTCAGCTGAAGACATCGACAGCTTCCTCTCCAGCTGGGATCTCTCCTCAGATCCCGGTCGCAGTTTATGTTGACCCCACACATCTCTACCTGGGTAGCTTTCAGAATGAGTGGAGTTTAAAATTCATGTGTCACGAATAGGGTGTGCAACTTAACTTAACCTTTCTCTCCTTCTGTCTCCAAACCCATTCTTTCTCCTGATTGCTTTACTGTAAATGATGCCCAGTCACCAACATGGTTTTAAACATCTGTTCTGGCTCTTCCTCTGTCCCCCAGATCTGACCAGTTAGAAAATCCTGGCAGTTTTGTCTCCAAGCTGTCTCTCACATCTGGATTCTTTGCATTTCAAGTAGCAAGTAGCCTTATTCCTGATCTGAAGTTAGCAAACTCCAGGCAAGATTCCCTGCCTCAATAGAACCTTCAGCCCATCCTTTAAACAGAGATTGGCAAACTTTTTCTATAAAGGGTCAGATAGGAAAATACTTGGGGCTTTCCAGGCTGAATAGTCTTTGTCAGGACTCTCAACACTGTCATTGTCACCGGAAAACTGCTGTAGAATGCAGTGCGTCGACCAATGGGTATGACTTTGGCCCAGAAAAATTTTATTTAAAAATAGGTGATAGGCCAGATTTGGCCTGTGGCGGTGATTTTCCAGCCTCTGTTTTAAGCTACTATATACCACCAGATTTTTTAAAATTAGAAGATAATTGCTTTTCAATATTGTGTTGGTTTCCCCCCCCCCTTAGTGTCAAAAAGTAAGTTTAGTACAGAATCCTCATGGAAGCAAGCCATATATTTCAAGATACTTAGCATTTTCTGTTAGTGTTTTGAGCTCTTCAGTAAAAAGCCCTGATCCAGCTTTGCACCAGGGAGTCTCCTAACCGTGGCTTTTTTCAGGGGAAGCTTGTCATTGGACACAACATGCTCCTGGACGTCATGCACACGGTTCATCAATTCTACTGCCCTCTGCCTGCGGTGAGTGTCTTGTCAGCCTGTGTTAAGAATTTTCGTCTTCAATCTTGAGAACATGTTCTCTGTGGGGTGCTGTTCCTTCGTCCACTGCTGTCCCAGAGGGACAGTCTCCTGCACTTGGTTGAATGTTTTTGAAGAGATTTTAAAGGATCTTCGGACGGCTGCCATTGCTGCAGTGAGGTTAATCGTTTGTTTCGTCTTGATGCCGGAGGTTTGTTTGCTCAGTTAGTGCTGAGCCGGGGTTGCTGAGCTGCAGATATGGTCTTCAGGTTTGATACTGCTAACACTAGCCAGAGCAGGGCACTGAAGCGGTGGTGGCTGGGTAGGGGGTGTGGGCGGGGCCGGGTAGTGGGGCTGGAGGTCTGTAGACTGGATCAGGTTGTGTAAGGTAGTGGGGCTGGAGGTCTGTAGACTGGATCAGGTTGTGTAAAAGTCTTGGTTCCCTCTGCGAGGCTGCTTCCGTTAGATTCTTTGTGGACCTTGGTGTTTTTGGACTCTTGGGGCCATGCTGTCTCAGTGCACCAAAGCACGAGCCCCAGGTAAAGGGCTGCTCTCTGTCTCCTCCTCTTCGCGCCCTGACTGCCTGGGGCCTCACCTTGCTGCCGCCCATCACTGCAGTGCCTCTCCTTCATTTTCTCCCCATGTTTTCTGTCCTTTAGTGATCTCACCCACCTTCTAGGACTTCAGCTGAAGACATCGACAGCTTCCTCTCCAGCTGGGATCTCTCCTCAGATCCCGGTCGCAGTTTATGTTGACCCCACACATCTCTACCTGGGTAGCTTTCAGAATGAGTGGAGTTTAAAATTCATGTGTCACGAATAGGGTGTGCAACTTAACTTAACCTTTCTCTCCTTCTGTCTCCAAACCCATTCTTTCTCCTGATTGCTTTACTGTAAATGATGCCCAGTCACCAACATGGTTTTAAACATCTGTTCTGGCTCTTCCTCTGTCCCCCAGATCTGACCAGTTAGAAAATCCTGGCAGTTTTGTCTCCAAGCTGTCTCTCACATCTGGATTCTTTGCATTTCAAGTAGCAAGTAGCCTTATTCCTGATCTGAAGTTAGCAAACTCCAGGCAAGATTCCCTGCCTCAATAGAACCTTCAGCCCATCCTTTAAACAGAGATTGGCAAACTTTTTCTATAAAGGGTCAGATAGGAAAATACTTGGGGCTTTCCAGGCTGAATAGTCTTTGTCAGGACTCTCAACACTGTCATTGTCACCGGAAAACTGCTGTAGAATGCAGTGCGTCGACCAATGGGTATGACTTTGGCCCAGAAAAATTTTATTTAAAAATAGGTGATAGGCCAGATTTGGCCTGTGGCGGTGATTTTCCAGCCTCTGTTTTAAGCTACTATATACCACCAGATTTTTTAAAATTAGAAGATAATTGCTTTTCAATATTGTGTTGGTTTCTGCCATACAACAACTCGAATCAGCTATAATTTTATATATATATATATATATATATATATATATATGTATCCCCTCCCTCTTGAGCCTGTCTTCCCTACCCTGAACCTCATCCCTTTAGGTCATCACAGCACACCAGGCTGGGCTCCCTGTGTTACAGAGCAGCTTCCCGCTAGCTAGCTATTTAACACGTGGTAGTGTATACATGTCAGCGCTACTCAATTCGTCCTACCCTCTCCTTCCCCCTCCCTGTCTGCAAGTCCATTTTCTACAGCTTTGTCTGCATATACCACCAGATTTACCTGTGGCTTCTGGATTGGATAATGCCTACTTTAGAGTTCAGTGCCATTTATACATCTGCAAAACCTCAGTTACTTCACCTTTCTCCCAATGCATCGTTCCTTCAGCATCTTGATTACTTTGGAAAATTCCATCACTGAATACAGCAGGTCTGTTGGGAAGCCTGTTCGTATTTCTGCAGCCTTAAGATTGTCCTTGCTTTTCATAAAAACTGCATCACCCTCAGGAACTCAAAGGCATCATAGTTGTGAGTCTCAAAACAAACATGATGGTTGTGAATTTGCATTGTGTGAAGCTAAAGAGCTAATGTTAATTTCAGATCTGTCACTCCTTATTGACTGAATAGTAGTAGCCTCTCTCACGGCCTTTTGACCTTCAGAGCAGTGAAGTTATCTGTAAGGAAAAGTGTATTTAATGCTGTGTTTATAGGTGTTTTAAACACCAAACAGAGCTTGGCTTGTAAGAGGCATTAAATACTGATTTAACAAATGAGTGTCTTCCGACTGTGTCAGCTTTGTAATCTCCTGATGTATGGCTCTGTCCACGTCACTGACCCTGAGTTAAATTCTGAATTAATCCCGTGTTCTTTGTTTTTCTATACAGTTGATTCTTTATAGCCTGGCATTATCAAGCCTTCTGGGATCTGGCCCAACCTTCTTGTGTAGTCTGGACCCGTTTTTGTCCTTCCCAGCCAGACTGGCTCATAGAAAACTTGTATGCTTTTGCATGTCTGAGGTTTTTGGTATAGAGAAGGCAGTGGCAACCCACTCCAGTACTCTTGCCTGGCAAATTCCATGGACAGAGGAACCTGGTAGGCTGCCGTCCATGGGGTCGCTAGGAGTTGGACACGACTGAGCGACTTCATTTTCACTTTTCACTTTCATGTATTGGAGAAGGAAATGGCAACCCACTCCAGTGTTCTTGCCTGGAGGATCCCAGGGACGGGGAGCCTGGTGGGCTGCTGTCTGTGGAGTCGCACAGAGTCGGACACGACTGAAGAGACTTAGCAGCAGCAGCAGCAGCAGTTTTTGGTATATGAAATCCTTCAACTTGTATTTCCTCTGGCTTTTCTGACTGTTTGCCATTTACGGCTTTACCCATCTTACCCAGGTCCAGCGTATGCTTCTTTGGATGTACACCTTTCCCTTGCCTGCTGCCTTGCCCAGGAGTGATCTTTCCTTTTTCGGAACTGCCAGAGAATGATGTACCTCTCCTGTTGCATAAATTTTGCCTTTACATCTTACTCCACTTCTCTCTCTAAGTGATTCCCTCCTTGGACAAGGAGTGTGACCTTTTTATTGTCTGTGTCTAAATGCCTAGCATAGTGCTTTGTATGTAAGGACTTAATGTTATCTTGCATGTAGCTAGTTTCCAATCTAATTCTGTTGGAAAGAGCATATGATTTATTGCAGAGTAGAAGATGGGTTAGGGTAAGTGGTTTTATCCCTTGCTTTATTACTAAGACCCGAGTATGTTATGTAACTTCTTTGCATTCTGTCATTGTCAGAAGGAGAAAATGGTTTTCTTCCATCCACCTTTGGAAGAAGTGATGACAGGAAAGGAAAAAGCCTAATTAAAATGATAGAACTTTTACATACACTGTTACCAAACGTTGTATTTAAAAGTGCACTAAAGGATCTGTATTTTGGGGCAAGTTTTTAGGGGAAGAGTCTCTTCTTAAAAGTCTTGCTATTCGTTCTTGCTACCTTTTAGAAGGCATTGGTCTAGAACCTTGCTATATGCTGGTCCTGGAACTGGCCATAATTCTAATTTTTTCTTGCTTGTGAGGCTTTCTAATGGTACTGAGAGATTACAGTCTTCATCGTCTTTTTGTTTGACTTAGCACTGAAACTGCTTATTTATGTATTGTTCATTAATTTAACGATAGCCATTAAAAAAGCTGGTAAATTCTTCAGGCTAGCTAAATACAGACTGTATATACAGGCTCAAAAAGCTAATGGGGAGTGCCGGTTTCCTGTGAAGCATGAATAACGCTGAAGAGAGCTGTAGTCACAGTGGGTCAGGAGTGTGAGCAGGCAGTGTGGTATGGCAATTATGTATATAAATAAGTTAATTCAAAATGAGAGCAATCTCATTCCAGCTCTAGACTTCCTGATCAAATAAACTTGGGAAATGAATTGCCTAATTTAGGCATTTGCTATTGGTGCCACTTAAGCAATTTTCTGAGTAGTTAAAGCAAGAATCATGTGTATTGGAAAGTCTGTGTTTTAGTGGCTATTTTAACCAATATTTCAATGGTGTTTCCATTAAAAGTATGATCCAATTTACAGTATGTTCATTTCCTGCATGAACCACTTTATTTTTAAAAAAATTTAATTGAAGTATAGTTGATTTGTAGTGTTATGTTAATTTCTGCTGTACAGCAAAGTGACTCAGTTATACATAAATATTCCTTTTCATATTTTTTTCCTTTATGCTTTATCACAAGATACTGTCAACCATTTTATTTAAATAATTCTACGTGTCTCACTTTACAGTGAGTTGTGTAATAGAAGTATTAGTGATAGTTTTCTATATATAATAAAAATCTTTTCCCCAAACTCTTTTGTTTCAGCCGTAAAATGCTCATATATCTATTTTGCTTATGCAGAATTTTAGTACCAGGTCATATAATTCCCAATCAGTGAGGAATTGCCAAAATTTTTAGATATTAGTGAGAAATGGAAGTTTAGCTTCAAGGGCCTGTGTTGGTATCATGGTTTGAGAGGAGAACCATGGGACTTGAAATATTTGTTTTAAATATTGCAAATATACTAGTAAAATCATAACGGGTCACATTCTTATTTTTTAGGACTTAAATGAATTTAAGGAGATGACAACATGTGTTTTCCCCAGGTAAGCTTTCTTTGAGGATTTGCCTTTGGTTTAAAACTGCCACAGGGCATCCATAATTACACATAGGTATACAGTAATTTATTAAAACCATTAGATCATGGTGACAGTTCAGTTTGCATAAGTTAGAGAATGGCTTAATAGCTCCACCTTGCTGATGTTTACTTTTACAAATGATGATTATGTTTGTTGTTAAAATTTAAAAATCAGAATTTGATCCAAGGGTGAAAACGGACGGCAGCTGCTTTTTCTCTCACCCTGCCTCCCACTGTCTGCCGGACCTGGGAGGTATGCTTGAGTTGGCGCTTGTCTGTCTTGTCTGTCGGGTGAACCTTGTTACAGTGAAGCAACCAGTTAAGGGTATTCCATTGAATATTGAAGATGGTTGAATATATATTTGAATAGAGTTGGATATGTTGAGAGTATTCTGTCGTCGGTCAAAAACTGTCTGGCTAGAGAACTCCTTTTTCGCAGCTTTGTCAGTGCCTTACCTTGGCCTCTTGGTATTGTCCATGGTTAGTGTGGTGCGTCTGGTAGATCCTACATCAGCCACATGGAGCTCTCAGAACAAGAGTCTACATCTGAGGACCTGTCTGCAGACGACTTGGAGCAGTTGCTCTTTCAGCCAGACTATTTCTGTCCGATTATCTGCAGTACTCATATTTATATGAGAGGAAATAGTATTTTTATACGAGTGTGTATATGTGTGTGTGTATCTCTTTTTTCTATTATTGTAATCTCTGAAACAGAGTACTGAGAAATAACAGTTGTATAAGACTGCAAATACAGTTTTTGACCCTCCAAGATATTATATCGTACAGATCTGGGTAGTGGTGGGAGATGATAAGAGCTTGGGGGCATCAGGCCTGCGGCAGTGTTTGAACCACGTGCAAACACATGAGGATGTTTGACTTACCCCTGATGTCAGTGTAAGCCCATGCCCTCTAGAACCTGTGCTCTGAGTGTGGGCTTCCCCACAGCCTCCTGATGAAGTGCCTGCGTGAGGGGACCGTGTCCTCAGTCTGATGTGGGAGATGCAGATGACTGATGTGCCTGACGCCTCCATCACTGTTATTCATTGGAGTAAAGTACATTTTGAATGTTGCTATCCATTTTGCTTACCTTTTTAAAAAATTCTGTTTTTAGGCTCTTGGATACAAAATTGATGGCCAGCACACAACCTTTTAAGGTATTTTAAAAATCAGAACTATTGTTGATAAATTGTAGTTTGAAATTTTCCTGATTGCTGCTAACAGCTTTAGAATTCTGGTCAATTCATGTCACTTTCCAATACAACTTCCCCCCTACCTGCCTCTTGTTCTCTGAAAAAACCAAAAAAGATAAAAGAGAAATTGAGGAAAGACTAGAAATAGATATGTCAAAATGTGAATGGCAGTTGTCTTTGGGTAGTGGGATTGTGGGAGTTTTTTCCTTTTGAATGTAAATTTTTAATGTTAAACCATGTAAAGAATTTTTGAATAGATTACAGATGCATACACTCATTCCTTTTCTTTATGTTACATATTTTGGATATAGTCTACAAGAGAATTCAGGTAAAAATATAATCATTTGCTTCTTTCGGAAGTGACTTTATATGGCTGAGTGAAGTGAATGCCAGGGCAGTATAGCTTTCTGGCCAAAGGTCTGTAAATACTTAACACATCTGTAAAAACTTTTCATATGGCTATACTTCCCATATGGTGGAAATTAAACTTGTGGTTTCTCTCTCATATTGAAAAGAACGACTCCTGTGTTTCTTTAAAGAACACAAGGGGGCAGTACTAGATACTTTTTTTTTTTTGGTCGTGATCCTTTGTGAATCTCTAATAGATGTTGCTCTGAGATGATGACAGCTCCTCCCTGTGTTTCCTGTTTTGTAGGATATCATTAACAACACATCCCTTGCAGAATTGGAAAAGCGGTTAAAAGAGACACCTTTCAACCCTCCTAAAGTTGGTAAGAATATAAATGATCCCAGAAAGCTCCACATTCTCAATGATAATTATGGATGTCTATTATAGAAGAAAGGTAAAACTATTCTAGAAACTAAATATGTTGTACATTTATAAATTTTGGCTGAATTAACTTGTCATACCCTTGGTTGAGTTGCTGTTTTCTGAATAAAGATGGTCTTCTAATCCTACCTCAATTTTGCACGGATAGGATTGGGTAGCCTGTTCGTTGAGAAGCTTAGCAATGGAATCTTCAGGGCTTTTTGTTTCTTAATGCTTGGAATTGCCCCCAAACTTTATGTGTCTTCCTTTTGGTTTAAGCAGAGACAAAAAACTGGTGATTAATTGTCAGGGGTAGAGTGAAAATATACTTTTTGTCTCAGGAAAGCCCAAGAACTGGGTTTACAGATGAGGAAGGAGGGGACTCCACCTCTGCCTCCTTCAGAGGTAGCTTAGGCACTGGACAGCAGTGGTGAGGAAAACCAGAGACGGGAGGGACGTTTCTCAGGGTTGGAAACATTTGCCATATCTGGCCATGGTCCCACCCATGTGTTTGGTGAACCTTCCAGGTGTTAGTTACTTCCTTGGTTCCTCTTGGCCTCAGTCATGCTGCTGGTATCATAATTAACATCCCATTAGATGTAGCCTGCAAGCTTCCTGAGAAATTGATAACAGGACTGATGGCTCAGAAATTGACAACGGAAGGTACTAAAACAGCCAAGATGACAGTTATTTGCTTCCCTTTCTGGAATAGTCCAAAAAAGGGAATTAAGAAAAGGATGGGAGGAGAAAACCTAGACCTTTCCTCTAACAATATA
Source organism: Madoqua kirkii (assembly GCA_006408675.1). Lineage (NCBI taxonomy): Eukaryota > Metazoa > Chordata > Mammalia > Artiodactyla > Bovidae > Madoqua > Madoqua kirkii. The sequence goes on along the minus strand of SJYC01050243.1, from coordinate 7,273 downwards.
ATGGACAGTATAATGGAAATAATTGATTTTGGAAATAAGTGTTTCAGCTGGTGGTAGAATAGAGGCCATAACTTAGTTGGCTATCACATTAAAAGACTTTTTTTTTAAGCTTAAAATCTAATATTCAGTACTTACTGAGGTTAAAGAATTCTTGCTTAAAGAGCATTGTATTGCTATAAAAACAATTATAGCTTTTTCATTGTTAATTTCCACTCATGCTTTTGATTCTGTTGTAACCTTTTTGATACTCATTTACAAAATGGTTCTAGGAAAGAACTATTTATGAGTTACAGTTTTATCCCGTTATTTCCGTATAATATTCCAGTAAGGAGAGTTTAGTCAAAGCAGGTTCGGTAAACCTCATTCTCTCAGCATCTGTGAATGTCATCGTGACCAGAGAGGCATGTCGTAAAATGGTTCTCCCATGAAGATGTGCCATGTTGCAAGGGCAGCGTTAGAGCAAATTCTCATGTTTGGGGACTTGGTTGTGCTTTCCGTCTTTATGTCTGTGAGTTCGGAGACACAGTGAAGGACACTGTTGACTTGAGCTGCCAACCTTGATGGGAGTCTTTGGCTTTTGGGGAGGGTGAGCTGGAGTATTGTCAGATAACAGTTACAGAGTGTTTACCACATACCAAACGTGGCATGAGAGCTTTGCTTACTTGAGCTCATTTGATCCTCACAAAAGCCTAACGAGGGAGCTCTGATTGTCATTGCCCTTCTACCATGGTGGAGGCCCAGAGAGCTGGAGAGGGCAACATGCCCAAGATCACAAAGCAGCTAAGTGATGGAGCAAAGATTCAAACTCAGACAGTGGATGCTGGGGGCCATGCTCTTAGCCATTGCTCTGAGGTCCCCAACCTCCGGGATCTAATGCCTAATGACCTGAGGTAGAGCTGATTTAATAATAATAGAAATAAAGTACACAATAAATGTAATATGCCTGAATCATCCCCAAACCACCTCTGCCCCCATGGAAAATTAGTCTTTCACGAAACTGGTCCCTGGTGCCAAAACTATTGGGGACCACTGCTCTGAAATACCGCTTGCGTCCCTATCAGAGGGGGAGTCATGGTCACAGGAGTGAGTTATGCATGGTTGTAAATAGCATCCAGCAGCATGCAGTTGGGAGGCGTGTGGCTGAGTCTTTGATAACGTAACCAAGACACTTCTTAATCTGGACCAAAGCCCTCATTTTCAGTGACTCTGTTATCTCAAGATCTTGTGTGGAGAGAATTAAGGAGATAGCTTTCTTTCTGCTTCTTTAGTGTGTTTCTGCTACACAGACATCTGGATTTGGCAGGGCAGCATGCTTACCAGTCTTCATGATTTGTGATGACCTTGGGAAGACTGTTATTTCTTTTTCTCTTTAGAAAGTGCAGAAGGCTTTCCAAGTTATGACACGGCTTCAGAACAGCTCCACGAGGCAGGCTATGATGCTTACATCACAGGACTGTGTTTCATCTCCATGGCCAACTACCTAGGTACACACTGTACCTGTCTCTGCCAACACACCATGGTCCAGAGGGGATCTTCCCTGTCTACCCTTTCCCTGGGATCCACTCACCCAGTAGGAAGTGGGAGGGTTTTGAGGGAGGAGAGGGAGAGGGTTGGGAGGGGGGATGGGGAGTGCACAGGAAGAACCATCAAACGCTTACCTGGGGTTGTGATACTTGGTCCACATGAGCACTTATTGTGCCCTTGCAGAACCATACTGTTGATTTCAGGATATTTTTTTCAGGCTTTGTTTTTCCTTGACTGTATGTGATATTCTGCTTCTTTTCTTTGTTAGGTTCTTTTCTTAGTCCTCCAAAGAGTCATGTGTCTGCCAGATCAAAACTCATCGAACCTTTTTTTAACAAGTAAGTAATCAGAGTCCCAGTGCCCTAGCATCCTCTGCTGGTGGAAGCACCTAGTATCTGCGATGTCAGTGAGGGGTGACTGGGAGCTCTAGGGCATTTTTAGATAAGACATTTCTCATCACTGGTGACTCAGATGTTTTTTGAAAAATAGAAATTGACCTTTTCAAAAGAATGTATTCAATATTTGTAAAAAAAAAATTTATGAAAGGTAGCACATCTCTTCCAAGACAAAGGACTGGTGGCTTCAGAATTTAACCCACAAGGGAGTCTCTGTGTATGTGTCTGTGTACACAGTCAGACCTAACTTAACCCCAACAGGCTTTACAAGTGAGATTATTCTTCATGCTTGCATTATTATCTAATTAAATAATGTCCTTTCTAAGAAGATGTTGGTTACACAAATGACTTCTCAGATAACCTGTGGAGCAGGTTGATGGTCATCACATCCTGAGCCCTCATCTGAATGGATCCGGTCAAGTTGCTCCTTCACCATCAGAGGAGGTCACTGTGATTGCAGGAAAACTCTGCTCTCAGAGCATTTCCAAAGAACCTCTAGATTGTTACTTCAAAGTGAGGCTGGTGCTTTCTTGGCACAGTTGAGACTAAAGTTGCGAATGTGATCATCCAGCCGGCCACAGCATGGCTTTGTGCCAGAGCCCCAAGCCTTCGTCTCTACCCCACCTCTCTTCCCAGGGCTGGTTCTGGGAGGTTTAGGTGAGCCAGACAGAAGTGGGCAGCCCACATCCCTCACCACTTCTGAGAGAGCCATTTCAGGGTCGGCTTGGTGACATCATTTCCTTATGTTATATGTGGCATTTTACATTTCTATCAGTGCTTTCCTGAGTAAGAGTGCCGTCTCCTCCAGAGTCTGTATAAATTCTGGTATCACATGCTTGTTCATAGGTGCCGTGCTGCAGTCAGAAGTTAATTCCAAACATCTGGATTCCCACAGGCTTGGAATCTGTGTAGTCTAAGTTAGTGAATTTGTCACCCTGTGGCTTCTTCCTTTTTAAATCTTTGTTCTTTTCTGTGGAAGTTCAGAGGTAAATGTGTTTGACTTTTCAAAAACATCTTTCACATCAAAAAAAAAAATCTTTCAAAGAGGACTGGGTAACAATGTAATGTATATTGAAAATTAAGTTGAATTTTTCTGCATGGAAAATTAATTCTGCCACCAGCTGAGTTCTTGCTATCTATCATTTTGAGTTCAAAATCAGATTTTCTAATCCTTAACTCTAAATTGGGGGCAGTGTTTATCTTTGTAAATCTTAGGACCGCTTATGGCATCAACCATGGAACCGGTGAGTGACACTAAATACATATGGATTGTGGCCTTTCTGGCGTTTTTATGCATGTGATGTTACGTTCAGCAGTATTTTGCAACTGGGGAGATGTTTACTCCCGTTTAAATATTTAAAACAACAATCCTGCTTCTGCAGTAAAATCAGCTCCTAATAAAGTCAGGTGATGGTTGCAGATGGGAGTAGATAGAGGCTGTCTCTTGTTTACCAGTCATCTGTGTGGCCAAAATGAAGAGCAGTCAAAGTAGGCTTTGGTTTATAAGTTTAAGTGAAGTGAAAGTTGCTCAGTTGTGTCCAACTCTTTGCGACCGCATGGACTATACAGTCAGTAGAATTCTCCAGATCAGAATACTGGAGTGGGTAGGTGTTCCCTTCTCCAGGGGATCTTCCCAACCCAAGGATCGAACCCAGGTCTCCTGCGTTGCAGGAGGCTTCTTTACCAGCTGAGCCACAAGGGAAGCCCTTTAAAAGCTTAAATAAGACTTTATATATTTCTAGATCAGTTTAGTATTGCTAATTATGTGCAAAGATAGTACTCAGAAGAACTGGGCAGTAAACACATAACTTCACTTTTAAATGGGGCTGGTGTCCATTCAGATTATTTTTTTGCTATAACCTAGATGCATACCAAAAATAGTTGAGGTTTAGGAATCCTCCTGTGATATTGCAGTGAAAATTCTTGCCTGATTTGATTTTTTCTCTATTTTTCCCTATCTGTGAAGGAAGAATTGTTTCTTTATCTTTGAAGGGAAAAAAGATTATAGCAGGATTTAAAGTGCAAAATAAGGACAATTTTTATTCTAATTGGACTAGCTTGGTTAAGTACAGCCACCCATTCTGAATCCGTTAGGAAAATGGGAAAAGCGGTTGCTTTTGATGTTGTGAGTAGATGCATGTTCAGTTGCTCAGACGTGTCCAGCTCTTTGTGACCCCTTTGACTGTAGCCCACCAGGCTTCTATGTCTGTAGGATTTCCCAGGCGAGAATACTAGAGTGCGGTTCCATTTTCTCCTCCAGTGGATCTTCCCGACCCAGGGATCAAACAGGCATCTCCTGGATCGCCGTGTGCGTTCATTACCACTGTACCACCTGGGAAGCCAATATTGACCTCATTCTTACTTAAAGGCAGGTTTCATTTATGATGTTAAACCTTGATTTTGTTACTTTTCTTCAAGATTGCTCTTGTAAAAAGACATCCAACAATTGCTATCAGTATGATCTCAAGCGGTTGATTTTAGAAGAATCTAAATTTTTCTGAGGGTTTATTTGTTTCTGTTGTTGTTCAGTCACTAAGATGTGTTGGACTGTTTGCAGCCCCATGGAGCACAGCACGTCTGGCTTTCCTGTCCTTTGTTATCTCCCAGAGTTTGCTCAAACTTGTGTCCACTGAGTTGGTGATGCCATCCAACCATTTCATCCTCTGTCACCCTCTTTTCCTCCTGCCCTCAATCTTTCCTAGCATTAATGTTTTCCAGTGACTCAGCTTTTTGCATCAAGCGGCCAAAGTATTGGAGCTTCAGCTTTAGCTTCAGTCCTTCCAATGAGTATTCAAGGTTGATTTCCTTTAGGGTTGACTGGTTTGATCTCCTTGCTGTCCAAGGGACTCAACAGTCTTATCCAGCACCACAGTTTGAAAGCATCAATTCTTTGGCATACAGCCTTCTTTTTGGCACTTGGCTTTTCTCAATGTAAGTTTAACCAAACATGCATAGCCTTAGTATGAATTTGGGTGGACATGAGATGACTTAACACGTGCAAATAATATTTTGCTCTTGTCCAAGGACTCAACAGTCTTATCCAGCACCACAGTTTGAAAGCATCAATTCTTTGGCATACAGCCTTCTTTTTGGCACTTGGCTTTTCTCAATGTAAGTTTAACCAAACATGCATAGCCTTAATATGAATTTGGGTGGACATGAGATGACTTAACACGTGCAAATAATATTTTGCTCTGCTTTCACAGATTAATGTTTAAAAAGTAAACCTTGAGTGAAGATAAACCCAGCCTATTTCTGCATTATTTTAAATTAGCATCTGACAGCGTTAGGTTTCTTTTGGGGAAGCTTTACCAAGTCCGCTATTGAGAAGATCCCAAGACAGTCGGTGCTTGAGCAGATTGCAGAAATGGAGTGTAGTACAGGGCACTTTCTAAGCCCAGTTTGTCCAGGGAAATGTCCCAGTAGACTTTGCAAGGTACCGTTTGTCTCTTTCCTTTCCTGGGCACCTCGTGTGTTTCTCCCTTCCTTTTTGGACTCAGAATGGAAGTCCTCACGTCGCTGAATGACGGAAATTGGGATGGGACCACTGCTAATGACAGGCTGTGTGCAGCGTGCTCTTCCTCTCTGTTGTGGCCTCTCTGCTCAGGAATTGGTTCACCTTCTTTTATGACCGTGGTCAGTTTTCATCAATGCATAGAAAACCAGACTTAGAGAAGATCCTTTGGTCAAATCCTTTTAGGCCCGGAAGGAGCTAAAAATACTCCCTGCTTATACTTTTTATTGCACGGCAGAAAGCACATAATCAGACTTTAGTGTTATGTTTTATTAACGGCCATCTGTTTCTGCAAGACCCCTTGAGCTCTCTTGTATTAATAGATAACCTTTTAGGAAGGGTTTTGGGGAAAGGTTATTTTCAATTTTCCTCAGTTCTTAGAAGGATGAAGGAAATGAGCATGTATCTTATTTTGGCCAATCTCTAAGTAGTGGGATTAAAAAGGAAGAAGTGCCTGCACTTTACTATATAGGACAGCTGCGTCATGTTTGGCACAAGTGTTCTGAATTTTTTTTTTTAATGATTTTTTTTTAAAGTCTCTATTGAATTTGTTACAGTATTGCTTCTATTGTTTATGTTCTGGCTTCTTGGTGATGAGGCATGTGGGATCTTAGCCCCTGGACCAGGGATGGAACCCACACTGCCTGCATGAAAAGGCAGATTCTTAACCACTGGACCACCAAGGAAGTCCCACAACATTCTGAATTTCAACAGGAGTCTTCCTAGGATGACAGGGCCGTGTGTTCCATCCAAGCTGAAGATAAGACAATTCATTTCCTCCTCTGTAAAAACAGGACTGGAACTACCCCCCTCCCATGTAAGTTATAAAAGTCACATGAGGTGCAAAAGGACTTTGATAGTTCCTCAGACTTAGTAGGTGGCCAGGGTCTATTATTTTCCTTTCCTGAAGTACAAGAGAATTTGACATGCTGGGAAAATCAAAACAGTAGATATCATAGCAGCATGAGTTTTTATGTTTTTAGTTTCACGATAGAGAAGAAAATGGATTGAAGTGCCGATTTAAAACTGGAGCAAATGTGAAACATCCACTTTTCCTGTACTCACCTTTTAGTGTTTGCTTAAGAAAAATCAGAGGACAATGAAGTATGTCAGATTGGTACATAATAGAAGCAAGATTGCTTTGATTTGAAGCATTTTAGAAAGTTTTGTTATGCAGATGAATCCAGCAATTTATGGAAGGTTATATAGGTACACAAAGCAATGATAAGTGGCGAGTAGGAGGAATGATTACAGCTCCTGAGATAAAGCACGCTGATGTCTTCTCCCTTTCCTCCATGGAGAGCAATCCTGTGCGCGCAGTAAGTTCTTTCTGCTAATATGGCTGTGCTTTACCTTTGACATCAGAGAGATTTTTTAAACTGAAGGGTTGTAAAAAAACAAAATACTTCAAATCTGTGCGGAACCTTCTTTTCCTGGGCTGGACGTGAACCATGCTTATTGTCTCCATTACCAGCAGCCACGCTTCATGTTGAACCATGTCATTTACTGGGTGACCCACGTGTCCAAAAGTGCAGACCGTGCTTGTCTTTCTTTTTTTTTAAATATAAATTTATTTATTTTAATTGGAGGTTAATTATTTTACTATAGTGTATTGGTTTTGTCATCCTTCAACATGTATCCGCCACAGGTATACACATGTTCCCCATCCTGAACCGTCCTCCCTCCTCCTTTCCCGTACCATCCTTCTGGGTCGTCTCAGTGCACCAGCCCCAAGCATCCAGTATCACGCATTGAACCTGGACTGGTGACTCGTTTCATACATGATATTATACATGTTTCAGTGCCATTCTCCCAAATCATCTCACCCTCTCCCTCTCCC
>SJYC01050242.1:0-14442 GCA_006408675.1 Madoqua kirkii | reverse complement strand
CTCTGGAGTGCTCGGGCTTCTCATTGCAGTGGCTTCTCTTGTTGTGGAGCCTGGGCTCTAGGGTGCTCAGACTTAGTGGCTGTGGCCTGTGGGCTCAGTAAGTTGCTGGCTCCCGGGCTCTCGAGCACAGGCTCAGTAGTTGTGGTGCATGGGCTTAGTTGCTCGACAGCATGTGGGATCTTCCCGAATCAGGGATGAAACTTTCATCTCCTGCATTGGCAGGTGAATTCTTTACCACTGAGCCACCAGGGACGCCCATGAGTCCATTGTTTTAAGCGTTAGAGTAATTTCCCCCAAGAGCTTTCCAGCTTTACAGCATCAGCAAGAGGTGCAACACAGTTTGTGCTGTTGGGAAGACCTGCCTGTGGGTGTCACCGTGCTGAACATAATGGGTTTCCATGTGTTTCATGTGTTAAAGTCATTTGGTTAATTTCTCTAGTAGAACTGCTTCACTTCAGGGTACTGTGTAATAGAGAGCAGTTGTGGTCTCTGGGATCGGTTACCTGGATTTGAATCCCAGCCCTGCTCTCTATGCCTGGACCCCCTTGAGCAAGTTACCCTCAGCTTCCTCATCTGTAGTTGAGAATGATGGTACCCACTGGATAGGGTTGCCATCAGAGTGACATGGGAGAATGTATATAAAATGCACAGTGCCTGACATGTCATAGGCCTCAGTCAGCTTGTCACTGCTTTGGGAACATTTGTACTTCGAAGACGTGCTTCTGTTGACCAAATGCTGGGAACAAATGGAGAGCTTTTTGTTTTTAAAGAAAATACGGTATAATCATATCTTTGGTACTGTAGGCCTCCTATAAGGTAGGCTTTGTATTCAGTTATGAGCCTTGATCAGAAAAAAGAGGGAGAGGAGGATAAAGCATGCTTGTAACTCAGTGATGCTCAGGAAGATTTGCATGTACGTCTTTTTTGCTTTTTATTTCCCCCTTTGAGGCATATGGTCATATCTCAGTCTTTGGGCTGGGCAGCATTTTTAGTTATAGATTTTTATTGGGAGAGGAAAGTAAAGAAGTAGCATTTACTAAGTGACCCTTTGAAAGTGGTTTCTTTTTTTTTTTTACCAGCTTATTGGGATATAAACTTGCACACCATGCAATTCACCCATTTAAAGTATACAACTCAGTGGTTTGAGGTATATTACATTATGCATTTTTAAAAAATTATGGTAAACTATAGACAGTGGGCCCCCATCTATGGGGTCGCACAGAGTTGAACACAACTGAAGCGACTTAGCAGCAGCAGCATATGTAACATACAATTTGCCATTTTAACGATTTTTAAGCAGACAATTCAGTGGCAGTAAGTACATCCACAGTGTTGCACAGCTGCCCCACTGTCTGTTTCCAGGACTTTTTCCTCACCCCAAACAAACTGTGGTCATTAGGCAGTAATTCCCCATCCCCCTGTCCCCCTCAGCCCCAGGTAAACCTCTCCCTTGCTTTTCTATCTACAAATTTATCCTTTTGTGAGCTGTTTCTTCTTAAGCAACCTATTGCTCCAATGAGATCTTAATCTATTGAAACAATACCTTGGGTTTCCCAAATCAGCGGTGGCTTGGTTTGATTGCCCCAAAAGTGAGCGCCCTGATTTTCACAAAGGTGAACGACAAGGTGAGTCTCGAGCACATGAAAATAGCCTTGAGTGTGGGGCTTCTTAAGACTGGAAACTAGTGCTTGTTTCCAAGCTAGTTGTTGAGTTCTCCAGGCAAGGGGTGCTTGGCTCAAACTGATACTGCTTTATCTAATTTCTGCCTAGCAACCTTGTTTTCATAAAGATTTATCAGGCAAGCCGCTTCCATGGCTTTATCAGAAGGCCACTTTTGATATGGGTATAGGCCATGCCACATACCTCTAGTCGGTGTGCTAGCCCTGTGGGCCTCCAAGGGCGGTCTGCATGTGGGCCCGTTCTAGCCTGGTGTTGGCTCTGGTTACTTTAAAGTACGTGTCTCTCTAGCTTAATAACTTATCATAACAATTTGTAGAGGTTAGAAAAAAATCAGTCCCTGGATATTTAAGCAGCTTGCCTCCTCCTTAGCAGGATATCATCTTAGTTTCCTGTGATTCCTATTTGAATCTCCACAAGCTTGGTAGGTGACCTAAAACAACAGACATTTATTCTTTTCACAGTTCTGGAGGCCAGAAGTTTAAAATTAAGGTATAGGTGTGGCTGTGCTCCTTCCACAGGCTCTGGGAAGGATCTGTTCCTTGCTTCTCTAGGGCCTGGTGATGCTGGCACTCCTTGGCTTGTCACCGTGTCACTCCAGTGACACTCCATTGAATACTAATGGTATTAGTTCGGGATATGTCCTCATGTAAGGTCCTTAACCTAATTTCTAGTTCCGTCTGCTAAGATCCTTTTTTCAAAGAAGACAGCATTCAGAGGTTCTGGGAATTAGGATGTGGGCCTATCTTTTTGGAGGCCCATTTATAGGCATGTTGGTAGTTAAAGTCAGTATTCTTAGGTAGTCCTTGCCTTGCTTTGGCCCTGGCTGTAAGCAAGTAGGTCATAGTTATTTCCAAGACTGTTTCACAGTTAATTTATATGAGTCAGAGGTTAGCAGGGTACCCTAAGAAATTTAGAAGTGGAAGAGAGTGAAGAGAGGTGAAGTCGCTTAGTCATGTCTGACTCTTTGCAACCCCATGAACTGTAGCCCGTCAGGCTCTTCTGTCCATGGAATTTTTCAGGCAAGAATACTGGAGTGGGTTGCCATTTCCTTCTCCAGGGGATCTTCCCAACCCAAGGATCAAACCCGGGTCATTGCAGGAGACCCCACGAGGGAATTTAGACTAGCTGCCAAGTAACTTCTCCATTGAACATCTTCCACGGTTCAGAGTATTTTACCCACAGCGACTGTAATTTCTGACAGCTTTCCTGCTGCTAAATCACTTCAGTCGCATCTGACTGTGCGACCCCACAGACGGCAGCCCATCACGCTCCCCCGTCCCTGGGATTCTCCAGGCAAGAATGTTGGAGTGGGTTGCCATTTCCTCCTCCAGTGCATGAAAGTGAAAAGTGAAAGGGAAGTTACTCAGTCATGTCTGACTCTTCGCAACCCCATGGACTGCAGCCAACCAGGCTCCTCCATCCATAGATTTTCCAGGCGAGAGTACTAGAGTGGGGTGCCATTGCCTTCTCTGACAGCATCCCTGAGGAGGTAGGTAATAAGGTCCCTCATTTGCAAGCTGAGGCCATCTGCTGAGGCCCCAGAAACAGTTGAGTCTGGGATAGCCCAGGTCTGTCCTCAGCTGGGGATAGGATTCTTACTCCAGAGCATCAGTCTCTGAAAGAGATGGCTTGACAGTTAGTAGGACGTTTTCTTAAGAGACAATGCTAGTGTCACTGAAAGATTTCTTTGTCTGCATGTTTGGCTTGAGCAGTGATTCTAAAAGATGTTGACTTGGACCACCGGATCGAGTGCGACCAGTTTCCTCTGACATTTTACAGTCTGCTGTTTTATAGGTCCAGCAGCCGTTGCCTTTGTACAGTGTTTAGTTTAACACTTTTATTTGATGTAATTTGATATGGTTCATTTGATGGAGACTGTTTAAACGAGTTGCTGACTTTCTTTCCTTTTGCCTTTCTTCCGCGCACCCCCCCACCCCCCTTGTTTCTTGTGTTACATCTCTGAGAAGGGACATGAGTTGGCTTTGGGACAAATGTCGAGTAATGCTCTGTTTGTCAAGACATCAAGTGACTAGACTGGAAATTGCGCGTGCACCCCTCTCCCCACCCCGAGTGAAATGAAAATAACTGGTGCCACAGTGACTCCTCTACCCAGTGGTTGCCCTCTCATTTTACACAAGAGCTTTAGTGAGCAAAATAAATGAGCTTATTTTGTGAGCGATGTCTGCATCCTTCCTACCCTGGATGATAAAATTAGTTTTTTATGGTGCATAAATATGTATAATGATGAGCCCTTGCATACACAGTTCTCATGAAGTGCTTTTTACTGCTGTGCCCTGAAGGAAATACCAAGACCATTTGCAAGAACAGTAGAGCTGGCAGTCGTTAAAGGTTTCAATTTTCCTCTGGAAGGCTGGGGACTTGGAGTTAGGTGCAAATTAATTCACCACTCAAATCGGGTTGAGATGAGATTGTACTCGGCATCTCTGTATTCCGGTCTGCAGTGGCATAAGAGGAGTGCAGTTTTGCTTGGAAATCTGTTCTTTAAGGTAAAGCTTTTTAGGAAGAGACGTGTAGTCTTGAACAAATGCATATGTTTACTCTTTAAATGAAATACTGAATTTCTAGGTGGAAGAATGAAAAGTTTGGGGGCTGGAGGGTTTTCCTTTTGCTCAGGCAGAACCAGAGTAAACACTATCCTCTTTTATGAAGACAGGCTGTAACATCGGAAGTCCTTCTAGATCATTCAAGCCTGTGTGTATGTGTACAGATCTGACCTTACAGAAAATAAAACTCTTGTATTCAGGTACCTCCTTATCTCACCCCTAATATGCGCCATTTCACAGGGTTTTCCTGATGGTGACCATGGTGTGTGACCGCGAGGCCCGAGGCCCGGGTAGCAGCTGGTTCCGCACTGCAGACGTGGGAAGGTTGCCCTTTGACCTGCAGCAGCATGGCTGTCTTCTCTGCTTCTTCCTCCTGGGAGCCTGGTGGGCTGCCATCTCTGGGCTCGCACAGAGTTGGACGTGACTGAAGCGATTTAGCAGTAGCAGCTGCCCCGTTGCACGAAGCTATAATTTAATCAGCCCTTAGAGCACTGCCAAAAAATACTAACAAAAGCCTATGTCTGAGATCGTACATCTCAAGTTCTTGCACTAGAGGTGATTCAGGACATGAGTCCTCATTTGTCCCTTAGAGGCTCCTGTGGGGACTGCAGGCTCACTGTTTCACGTGAGGCTGTGGGAAGAGCTCAGGTTAGAAGCTCATTGTGAGGGGCTGTGGGCTTCCCAGGTGGCACCAGTGGTAAAGAACCTGTCCACCTGCCAGTGCAGGAGATGTAAGAGACGTGGGTTCAATCCCTGGGTCAAGAAGATCCCCTGGAGGAAGAAGCGGCAAGTTGCCCCAATATTCTTGCTTGGAGAATTCCACAGACAGAGGAGCCTGGCAGGGTTGCACAGTTGGACACAACTGAAGTGATTTAGCTTACATGCACATGAGGGGGTACCTGGCAGAGAGGTGAGGCCTTTAGTGTAAGACTAGTAATGGAGAAGGCAGTGGCACCCCACTCCAGTACTCTTGCCTGGAAAATCCCATGGATGGAGGAGCCTGGTGGGTGGCAGTCCATGGGGTCGCTAAGAGTCGGACACGACTGAGCGACTTTACTTTCATTTTTCACCTTCATGCACTGGAGAAGGAAATGGCAACCCACTCCAGTGTTCTTGCCTAGAGAATCCCAGGGACGAGGGAGCCTGGTGGGGTGCCGTCTGTGGGGTTGCTCAGAGTCAGACACGACTGAAGCGACTTAGCAGCAGCAGCAGCAGTAATGGGGAAACTTTGGGTCTGAATCTGTCTCTGCTCCCATGATGGCCAAGGGTAAGCCGCTGGAGCAGGAAAAAGCTGCTTCTTCATTCCCTCCCTGTATGATAGGACTTGGTTCCTGTTCCCCAGACACCAGAGGATCAGAGGAGGCTGAGTGTGCCGTAACAAACACTTATTTTAGTCAGGAACCTTGTCCTTTTAAAAAGTAATAGATTCTTATCCTGATTGAAGCACAAATTACCCACTTGTAATTCCACCAGCCAAAATGAAACAAAACAAAACTGTCATTTGGTGTATTTCCTGCTGATGTGTTTTCTATCTCTGTTTCACGTATTAATTGAGATTGTACTGTTATATAATTTGGTAACTTAAAAAAATTCAATAAAGGATTTTTCAAAAGACGTTAACACTAGCGGTTAGCAGCATGGTTGCTGGTCTTCCGTGGCGGCTCAGGTGAGCGTCGTGGTCCACGTACAGCCTGATCCATGTGTCCGGCCTTCTGTCAACTGCACAGCCACTGCCCTGTGCTGGGTGTTACTGGTTTTTTGCCAGTTATTTCTTTTCTTTTTTTTTCTTTTAATTTATTTATTTGGCTCTGCCGGGTCTTTGTTGTGGCATGCGGGATCCTTAGTTGAGGCATGTGAACTCCTGTGGGATCATGAGTTGCAGCATGTGGGATCTAGTTCCCTGACCAGGAATCGAACCCAGGCCCCCCCTGCACTGGTGCAGAGTCTTAGACGCTAGACTACCAGGGAAGTTCTGCCGATTGTTTCTTTGAGTGCAGGTCATTGATCCACTGTCTTTTTCTGCCATCACTTAGCAGCAGGGGAAACCATGCTGCTGCAGGAGCAAAACGAAATATTTCCTTTCATTTCTGAATAGAGTTATTGGCTTTATGTGTATGTAGACTTGGTCATGCAGAATTATAACAAACTGTAATGATCTTTGTGGTTCCCAGAGGTTTGAGCCTCTGTGCAAAATATTCCTAAATCACCTTCAGGACTTTCTGTCTACATTTAAATGTCACCTTTGCCCTTTATGTTTTCTTGAGCACAGCTGCATAAAGCAGGTTAATAACAGCACTGTTTGCCATCCATTTTCACATTGGACAACTGCAAATGATTCAGATAAGCCACAGTCCAAGACAAGCCCTTGTGTCATCAAAGAATACCCTTTGACCTTATTGTACCTCTTTTGAGGTGCTCAGTGTGTCTTGTGCTTGCCAAAATCTGGGTCTGAAGCTGGTTGGTAAGGTCGGAGAATTTTAACAAGTTTGGAGAGTCTGTGTATGTGTGTGTCAGACGGCCCTTGGGGGCCGTCTTAAAGGCTAAAGCTTGTGATGCCAGAGGGGCTGCTTTGATGCCAAGTCATAAAAAGGATTGGACTTTTGCCAGTGAGTTGCCAAGAGAGTAGTTTATGCTGTCTTTTTTTTCACTTTCTTCTTCACAATGAGGAAAACAGTGGTCAGCAGTTGTTTCCCCCAATTGACCTCTTGCAGAGGACCTAGCTGTTTGCCACAGTTGACCTCCTGGTTTCAGGGAATGGTGGAAACCTTATGTTATTGCTGCCTGGATGTTGAGGGAGTCCTTGACGTTTGTTGTGTAGTTTTGTGTTTCTCTTAAGTCAGAATAATTTACTGCGAACAAATCATTAAAACTGATTCCTTTTTGGAGAAGTTGACACAAGTCATTATTACCCACCTGATCAGTGAATCATCATTTGTGGAAATTAACAGTCTTAAACATACTTTTTTTCTGTAAACCCAGTGATTTTCAGTTCCCAGGTTATGAGTCAGTAGGACTTAGGTGGGTGGGGCCCAGGAATTTGCATTCCTATCAAGATGCCTGTCTGGGAAACACATTTTGATAAATGCTCAAGGTTCTATGCTCTAAGAAGCTTTAAGTCTGAAATGAAATTCTCCTGTGACTACAAGCCTTCTAACATAGTCCAGGTCACAGTGTCACACCGCCATGGTCAGAAAAGATGTCACCAGATGACTTTCCATGAGTGCCATGCAGCATACGGGCAGCAGAGCTGGGTGGCTGTTTGGACACAAAGGTACTGTCCACAGCCTATCGTGTGTAGCCTGTTGAGAGTCTGAGCTGAAGTCACCCAGTCTGCTGACTGAATGACCCCCAAGTATGCTGTGTTCCACCCTTGGGTCTGTCCGGATGGATGTTTGAAAGCTGCACTAAACAACATCGCCAGTATCATCATAGAGCATTAAAAAACTGACAAATGCCCCAAAGGGTAGAATTTATAGCATCTAGAATGTGAACATGAGTCATGTAGAGTACTGGGATAGAATCTCAATGTATGATTGGCCCTTGTATCAGATGGGAACTTTAATTTTAGTATGTGACAGAATCATTGTCAGTCCTTCAGAGAATAAGTGCAAAAAATAGTGTTTCATCAGGAAGCTTGCAGGAACATGGCCAGGGCCCCACACAGTCTTGTGTGTCTCTACCAAATTATAGTCGCCCTGAATCTTCACTGAAATAAAAATAACATTTCCTGCAAGCGATGGTCCGAGTGTGTTTCCAATATCTGCAGATGAAAGGCCTTCTGGGAGAGACTGTTCTTCAATACAATTCACAGGGAAGGAGCATCCTTTCATGTGCTTGTCAGTATTTCTGCTCGCCTAGTACATTTCTCATACGTTAAAATGAAAACTGTTTGGTCAGATGAGCCACACATGAGGTATTTTATCAGATCATCCCAGGGTGTCAGTGCAGGCCATCTGACAGCCAGTCAGTATGAGGCATGCATGCAATGAAATGTTTTAATTTTCCCTCAAAAGGACAGGCGAGGATGCTTCCAGAGCAGTGGCCTGCAAACCGTCTGGCCTAAAAGGAGAGGGAGGCCCTCGGCGAGTTGACTTTGGGTCTGTTCCACAGACGCTCAGCTCCAGTTTTAGAATCCGTTTCCCAGTTGCATGGGGTGCAGTCAGCCAAGTCACACACAGAATTGGTTTGCGTGTTCCTCCAGGGTTTGGGGTGATTTGCTTCTCTGTAAAGCCCAAACATGAAGGTGGAGGGATGAGTGAGAAGGGCTATTAATATAATTCATTTGGAAGGGGTTTCTATTTAGTTAAAGTATTGAATAAGCAACTAAGGTAGTGTAGGATTAACTAACTTAAAAAAAATCTTTTAATTGTTTCTGCTGAGAATAAATTTTTACTGAGTTTAAACAGAAATGATAACTTATAATCAAGATGAAATATTAAAGGACAAACAACCAGTGTAATGCTTGACGAAATGTATCTTTAAAATTAAGTAAATATATATTTACATGGCGAGAGAACTGGGGATGTCTGGTTTTTAAATGTCATTCTTGTTTGTATTTATAAGACAACAGATTTTCTAAACTTGGTGAGGCCACATGAACTTAAGAGAGAAACAGTATTTTTAAAAGAAATAGAGCAGCTGCACACTCAAACTTGTGATTTTACTTTATATTCGTCTCCCCACAGCAGGTGGGGTAGTGCACAGGATATACAGGATTGATTCTACTGGTGTTTTCAGTTGAACTTTCTCTAAGAAAATCTCTATAGTTATTACCCCTGGGCCTATCAGTTCTGGTAGCCTCTGTTTTCTTTTTTAAGTTTAAAAAAGAATCACAAAAGGATTTTTGAAGAACAAAACTCAGTTTCCCAAAATCATTGACTTTTTTTTTTTCAGAGCAGGGAGTGGGGAGTATTTTTTATTTTTGGTTTAATGATATCAGGTGTTTTACAAAGCTGTCACAATAGTATAAAATGCTGTGCTTTTAAAAAAAAATTA
The DNA here is from genome assembly GCA_006408675.1 of Madoqua kirkii. NCBI lineage: Eukaryota > Metazoa > Chordata > Mammalia > Artiodactyla > Bovidae > Madoqua > Madoqua kirkii. The sequence continues at coordinate 5,203 of SJYC01050242.1, read as the reverse complement.
AAAATTGTCCTGCAAGTTACTGATGTTTTGAATTTTTTGAAAGTTATCTTGAAATTAATTCTGTTGGAATGACGAACTGTAATTTACCGACCCACACACATTGTTGAATCTGGAGGTTGATTTTGATTACTGGTGCCTTTGAAGGTATAACAGTGAACATCTTATTGATTCAGTTTTTATTCTTCTGTTGAAGTTTGGGTATACAATTTATTTTTATAGTGGTTGATATGTTTCTTCAACTTTTACTGAAAGTTGTTTTGGGTTTTTTTTTTGTTTGTTTGTTTGTTTTGGTGTAGAGTTGGGAGCCATCTCTCAATTTACTAAATGGAAAACTGAGAATTATGTGAAGCATAAAAATGTTGATCCTTCTAACCCAGGACTAACTCATCGGGTTTTGGCTGTCAGTAGTGATAACAACCACTTTCAAGGGGAATCTATGCTTTTCTGTGTCTCATTGTTTTCTGGCATTGCAGGCGGTATCGATTAAACTGGATGAACTGGCTGCCAGATCCAGAATAGTACACTTGAGCCTAAATTAGTGAACTAAAAATAAATTTGGTTTCTTAGCCATAGGATTTGGTTTATGAAATTGTAGGCTAGGCAACAAGTCCTCAAACCACAGAGTACCAGGACTTTGTTTTTTCTGGCGTTCACAGAACAGTGGTATTCATGCTGATGGCTCCATTTGTAAACTGGATCATGCCCTGCCTGGCTTTTGAATGCCTGGTAATAATGTGCCTTAATTGCAGGTCAGTGAAGCCAAACTAATTGCTTGTTGGGCACTTGGATTGCCTTTTTAATTTGCTGTATAATGCAATCGCTACCAGAAATACACAATATGCCGTTATCTAAATAAAACTCATTAAAATCATCTTACAGACAACAGAATGCCTGATATTTTGCCCACAATCTTGCAAATAAAAGCAAATTGAATGGCATTATGGAGCGCTGTAATTTAGAAGCACTCTTCTAAAAAGTGCCTTTGTATCCATTTTAAAAGTATACATAAATGACTGCTATGATTTCTATCAATGTGATAAGTTTTTTTGTTTGTTTTTACCAAGGATTATTTTGCTTCATGCTTTTAATATATTTTAAATGGAAGTAATGACTGTTCACCCAGTAAGATTAGTACTCATCCAGTGATGGCATTTCAGTTTAAAAAAAGAAAAGAAAGACACTGGTGACAGATTCCTAGCTCACAAAACACCGGTCCATAGGGGTTACCTTTACGATTTGTGGGGAAGTTGCTCAAGGGGGTTAAGATGGTCGGCATGCTGTAGGGCTCATTTTCTCGCAGTTTTTCTGGACTAACAGGGCAGTTCCACAGAGGACTTCGTTTTGACTCTTTGATGACTAATTTTAATTCATTTAGCTAATATTTATTGAGTAGCTCCTGAGTGCCAGGGACTGTTGTAGGTGTTGGGGATACCAGTTTTTGTTTTCTATTTATAATAAATACTTCAGACTCAAGAAGTGCGCTCAGTCGTGTCTGACTAATATTTAGCCCTAGAGAAAGATGTGAAGTGGATCTTAAGACTCTTCAAAATGATTTTAGAAATAAGGTAATATAATTAAGGAGCTTCTGTGAAAGAATTTTCTAGATGTTTATATTAGTTGCTTTTTTAAAGAAGTTAGTCCATTATCCATTTCCCTTTTCTTTTGCTAGGTTATTTCTTATGAGAGTCATGGATATCCCCTATCTAAACTTGGAAGGACCAGACTGTAAGTGAATTTTTATTTTCTCATTGCATCTGCACATTTAAGTGTGTGGTCTGGAAAGGATAACAGGAACAGAATTTACTGAAGAAAGAGCTTTATTCACTTAAAAATAGCCAGTGATTTTGTGGTTGATATGAATAGTATGCTTAAGTTAATGTTACCCTTGGGCCTTGATTAACCCATCTCTTTACTTGTATTTTCCAGTTTATACATGAGTTGAATTAAAATATATATATATCTTCTCATCATTACTTCATTTTCACTCAGCACTCTGAGTTCATGATTTTCTGTAAATACATTGTATATGTAATAGATTTCAAGATGTACTAGCCGTGACAATAACAGTACATTTTCTATTTTCCAGTTGTTTGATTATGTATATATTTAGGTTTTGTGGTTAGGTTTTTTTTTCTCTTTGAAGACCTTGGACAGCCACGCTGTTTGAGAGGTCCTTGTCGCTTCTCCCGATTGTTCTTTTCCATTGCTGTTTTTGTAGCCTTGGTAAATTGCCTTAATATATGCCACAGGCATATAGAAACAGAGGAATTACACTTTATACATGGCGATAATAATCACTGTGGTAGAAGTTTGAGGACATACTGTGTTGCACTTCGTATTAGTTTTAACGCTCAAACCTGTCATCCTTGCAACAGTTCTGTGAGCTGAGTCTTGTCATCCCCAGGAAATAACCATGAGTGGCTAGGTCTCTGGCTCTGAGTTGCACAGTCAAGTGGTGGGTGTGGGATTAGAAAACAAGACTGTGACTCAGCACTGAGTCTGTTCAAACAGTCCATTTGGTTTGGACAGTGCATTTTTTTTTTAAGTTAGATAAACATTACATTAAGGCTCATTTGGTAATCGCGAGGCTTTCATAATGATTCTCCAAGTTAGCCTGGGCTCAGTTTCATCGACGAACCACTGGTCAGGTGTCCACTTTTCAGCCATCAACCTTTCATCAAAAATTTGTTTTGTAGTGCAGCCTAAACGTGATCACGTCCTCCATGTGACATTCCCCAAAGAATGGAAAACCAGCGACCTTTACCAGCTTTTCAGTGCCTTTGGTAAGTCAAGAATAAGTATAGATGTTTTTTTAGAGTCCTGCTCCTCTTACAGTATAGGTGGTCAGAGTATATAGATAGCTTTAGCTTGGACATAAAAGAGGATTAAAAGTTTTCATCTCACTCAGAGAGTTTTTGGAGCTTGGTATGCTGCTTTCTTATGCCAGTATGATCTGAGGACTTTTTGCTAGCATCCCACAGTAGAGCTCTGTTAGTCATCTATATTCATGGAAATCAAGAACAGTTAGCCCCTTACTGACGACCCATGAGGAAAAAGTCTAGCTGAATCATTGTTAAGATGAAATAGAAAGAGAATGCCTGTTTCATAATGGCAGGCAGTTGCTGCTCAATATCGAATGGTCCAGCAGACAAGCACAGGTGTTTGAGAGGACCAAATATGGGGTCGGTTCTTCTGTTACCTTTTTTATCAGGTCAGGCGGTTAGATTAAATTGAACAGTCTTTTGATTAGGGTTTATAAAGGCCATTCTGATTGTAAGTCTTCAGCAGTGTCTCTTAATTTTAAAAAAGTATTTAAACTATCATCTCTGAAAATTCATGATTAAAATGGAAGCAGCAAAAACCTGAATGTCCAATAATAAGCGTGTTTAGTGAATGTTAATGTGTCTCCCCAATAGCTTAGTATGTAGCCATTTTAGATAGAGTTGAAGAGTTTGTTAAAAGATGGTGAAATGTTTATATTTTAGCATTTAGCATAAAAAGCAGATACAAAGTAGAATTCCTATATAACTAACATCATTTTTGTTGAAATCAAACTGAAAGGATGCTCCCTGCTCTTATCACTGAATGTTTTAGATAGAATTATTTTCTTGCTGTTTGTGGTTTTCAATATTTCTTAAAATAAACATACATTAGCTTTTATAAGTACAAAACGTTGCACAATTTTTAGGAACGTAAGTATATGCAAGTATATTTCTGGCAAGTTATCCTGATCTTTGCAGATAGTTAAATGACTTCTGAAATTCTAGTCCTGCTTTTTAATTTAAATGCAGTGAGATTTCACAGTACAGTCTTTTGGTAAGCTTAGGATGTTGTTTCCCATCTTGTGTTGCTCTTACCCATATTTACTTAAATTTTTAATTGGCAAAATTCAGCAGGACGCTCTGAGTAGAATATTTTTCATTTTAATTAAAGAAAGGTTAGCTGTGTGATATTGAACAGGTAACCCCTCTGTGCTTCCTCCTTGGAGATGATGATGGTGATGTTGCTGCCCATTTAATAGGCTTGTCAGGATGATCAAATGAGCTGATCCGTGGAATGCATTCAGAGTAGTATGTGGCCTAGGTAACTACTTGAGAAACGTTAAATATTGTTGTTGAGTCACTAAGTCGTGTGCAACTATTTGCAACCCCATGGACTGTGGCCCACCAGGCTCCTCTGTCCCTGGGATCTCCCAGGCAAGAATACTGGAGTGGATTGGCATTTCCTCCTCCAGGGGATCCCCATCTCCTGCACTGGTAGGTGGATTCTTTTCCACTAAGCCACCTGGGAAGCCCGCACATACTATTTGTCTAAAAAGAACATACAGGGTAGAGAGCTAAGGAAGTAATGGTAGTGACTTTTGTAGTTGAGAAAGTCCTGGCACCCCATGGCGCAGCAGGAAGTGAAAGTCCTCTCCTGTGAGGGAGACGCAAAGCAGTTTTCAGGTATTCCGAAGCCTTCAAAAATTGTAATAGAGAACAAGACATTTTTTCATCACTAAGTTTTGGTGATGTTTAGCCATTAAAAAAAATTCATGCCAGCCTTCTGTGTCTTTTCAGGAAGAGGGTAGTGGGTGGATCTCTGCTTGCCCCTGGGTTTTCTCCAGCGCCCGGCCCCCTGCTCCTCTCCCCCTCTGCGCACTCTCCTGCCTTCCATTCTGTCTGCGTTCCGCCTCTGGAGAGGACTTGTCTCTGTCTGTGAAAGTCATTTTGTGCCTCTGTACTGCCTTCTGTCCCTCCGTGTTTTTCTTTTCTGTATTGGTCTGTCTTGGTTTCCTCTCTCTGACGCCTTCTTCTCGTCCTTTGTCCCCTATCTGTTTTTCATTATTTGAGTTCTTTCCCTGGCCTTGAGATCAGCATTGACATTTTTTTATTTCTTACACACATGCTTTCTGGTTTTTACTTAGTGATCCTTTTAAAAATATACCAGGTTCATGGACTTTTACTCTTTTAGTACATGAACCTGGCATAGTCCTTCATTTATTTAAGTCTTCATTTGTTTTCATTTGCTTATTTTCAGTCCTGACCCCAGCAGTGAAAGTGCCGAATCCTAACCACTAGACCACCAGGGAAGTCTCTACTCCTGATCTTGGTTGGAAAAAAGTCCTAGTCCTGGCCGGAGATTGGTTTGAATGATAAACTGCCTCTGGATTTAATCCAGAAGGATCTTTTTTTGTTTGTTTTTAAGACAAACTTTAGAAGAT
>SJYC01050240.1:0-10186 GCA_006408675.1 Madoqua kirkii | reverse complement strand
TTCCAGTTTCTTGAAGTAGAAAGTTAGATACCCACCCCCCCTCCCGGTCTTCTAAAATACTTTTGAGCCTGGCTTCCGATAGCTTAGCAGTACAGCCAGTGATCAGTCAGATGTGCTTGAGCATCTTGAGCCATTAAGGCTTTCTGCTTTTGCCAACGAGGTTTGGGAATTTCAGCATTCCGCCTTCAAGCACTTCATAAGTCTGCCCCAGTTTTCACTTTGGGGTGGACCTTCTCTCTCCAATGTGAGTGCACAAGGTCTCACGCCCAGCCAACAGTGTGTAGGTAGCTAAGACCCTCTCCCAGTCATTGATTTTGACCTCTTTTTGATTATAATACAATCATTTAAAGCTATAAGTTACCTCAGAGCACTGTTTCAGGTACATCCCATCAACTGTACATTGTGTTAGCATTATTGTTAAGTTAGACACATTTTCTAAAGACTCCTTTAACCAGGGATTATTGGGAAGGGTGTTGTTTAATTTCCAAGTACTTCGAATTTTCCTAGATTTCTTATTGTTACTACTTTACAGTTTAGTTGTCTTGTGATAAGAAATTTTACTATATTTCAATCCTTTTAAACGCAGTGAAATTTGCTTTATAGCCTCACATAAGATATGACCTGTCTTGCTGAACATACTGTGTACACTTGTAAAGAATGTAAATGCTGCGGGATAAGGTTTGATCTATAAATATCACTGTTGTTCAGATGTTGTATCTTTACTGATGTTTTATTTAGTAATTCTATCCATTTTTGAGAGAAGGTGTTAAATTCTCTATGATTGTGGAAGTGTCTATTTGCCCCTTTCATTTTGTCATTTTTCATGTCATATATTTTGAAGCTGTTATAATTGTTTTGTCTTTCTGGTAAATTCGTTCATTTGTCATTATGAAATACCTGTCTTTATCTTCTGTGTTACTGTTATTTTTAAGTCTTAATCTGATGTTAAGAAGCCCCACATTGGTGTGCCCATACCCTGGATTCTCTTTTCCAGGTTTCCTTCGTCATTCCGTATTGCCACTGGTTACCGCTTGCTTACCCCTGCACCCCCTGACTCCTGCATGAGAAAGACATGGGATTTCTCTATTAGAGTTTTAATTCCTCTTTGCCCTTTTTACTACAGATTCCCTTTAGGGCAAAGTCACATTAAAAACAAACAAACAAAAAAAACCAGGAAATTCACTATGCTAGTTTGCTTCCTTCAAGTTTTGACTGTCCTCCAGTATCTCTCTGTTTCTGTCTCAAGGCCCTTAAATACTTGTTTTTAGCATTTTCCTCCAGAGCTTATGTTGTCATCAGTAGAAAGGTCAGCTTGTTAGGAGCTTATTCTTCCATCTTGGAGGTGGAATGCTTTTAATTTTGCTTTTCATTTGTTGCCCTTATAGCAACTGCTTTTGATGCATAACTTCCTGCTGTACTATGCCATGCTTGAACTATGTCTTTCTCTTTGCCTAATAACATTTTAAGAGACTCTAATGTTAATGCAATAACAACCTGTCACTTACTAACTCTAATCAGTTAAAAAGTTTCAGTTCAGTTCAGTCGCTCAGTCATGTCTGACTCTTTGTGACCCCATGAATCATAGCACACCAGCCCTCCCTGTCGATCACCAACTCCTGGAATTTTTTCAAACTCATGTCCATTGAGTTGGTGATGCCATCCAACCATCTCATCCTCTGTTGTGCCCTTCTCCTCTTACCTTCAATCTTTCCTAGCATCAGAGTCTTTTCAAATGAGTTAGCTCTTTGTATCAGGTAGCCAAAGTATGGAGTTTCGGCTTCAGCATCACTCCTTCCAGTGAACATTCAATACTGATTTCCTTTAGGATTGACTGGTTGGATCTCGTTGCAGTCCAAGGGACTCTCAAGAGTCTTCTCCAACACCACAGTTCAGAAACTTCAATTCCTTGGCGCTCAGCTTTCTTTATAGTCCAACTCTCACATCCATACATGACTACTGGAAAAACCACAGCCTTGACTAGACGGACCTTTGTTGGCGAAGTAATATCTCTGCTTTTTAATATGCTGTCTAGGTTGGTCATAACTTTGCTTCCAAGGAGTGTCTTTTTATTTCATGACTGCAGGCACCATCTGTAGTGATTTTGAAGCCCCCCCAAAATAAAAAGTTCAGTTCCTTTTAAATACCACGCATATACTGATAGACAATATCCTGACAAATGATTGGTGTTTTTGCTTCTATCTGTGGTGCTTTTCATAGTTGGCTAGTGTGTTTCTGTATATTTATTCTTGTCAAAGAAGAAATGCACAGAACAGTCAAGAACCAAAAAATAAGTGATATTTTTCCTTTCTTGGTAATTTTCCTAATCTTAAATGGTATGTGGGTTCAACAGTTATCTTGAATTATAAATTATGGCAATAAATAAATGAGTTCAACTACAACATGCCTTTTTAAAATAAAAATTCTTTAAATAAGCTTGTTCCAGAGGGAGAGGATAGATGACTTAACTTTTGGTTAAAATTATACACGATTTTTATGCCCTAAGTAGTGGCTCCTGAAAGCAGTGTTCTGTTTTGTTTTTTTGACCATACCACGCAATATGTGGGATCTTAGTCCCCTAACCAGAGATTGAACATGTGCTTCCTGCAGTGGAAGCAGGGAGTCCTAACCACTTCCAGGGAAGTCCTTATATTTGTTTTTATACAGAACAAGATTTTTTTTTTAATAGTAGTGGCTTATTGAGTACTTCCATTTGGTAAAGGGAAATCATTATTAGTATGAAGCATGCATGTCTAGGAACTGTGGCCAAAATCTTAAAATTAAAAAAAAAAAGCATGCATGTCTATATGTTTTGTGTTGATATCTTCTCATTTTGAAAACTCGTAAGAGCAACTGACTCTTTTTATTCCCCCTGTAAATCAGTTAATCCACAAAAGGCACTGTGGAAATTTTTAATAGTATTTATTAGGAACCTTCTTGTTTGCCTTATTCCGTTATGTGTTTAATCTTGAGAGTTAACGGTCTGATGCATCTCTGCTGTGAAGTCTGTATCAGTCAGATTTATTTAAGAGGGTGACAGTAACTTGGACTCTTCCTAATTAAGGCATTAGCTGGTGTTAAGAATAGGATGGAAAGTTTCCTGACTGCCAGATAAGGCTTCCCAAGTTCTTAATAGAATTACCAGTGTTAAAGCAAGCAGTGAGGAAATGAGTCCTGTGGCAGTGAGAATGTCACCAGAAGAAATGCAGTGTTTATGCTTCAGAGGCTGGATCTTTATCTTCTATTCAACTGCTTGTTGTTCAAGGAACTGGGTTTGACCTTTGTGTTTAAGGGGCCATGTTATATCTGGTTCAAAGACTGTTTGCTTTGTGATGCACTGGCCGAATATTCAGGAAACCCATCAAATTTAGTTGTCATGTCATTTGTTAAAATATTGCTTTTGTTTTGCTCTCCCACTTCCAATTTTAGAAGTAAATCAAACTCACTATAGAAAATGTGAGAAATATATGAAAATATAAAGGCGAAAACAGTTCAACCATGGTCTTACCATCAAGATATGAATGCTAGCAATATTTTGGCTAGTGTTTCCTGTCAGTTGATTAACTCTGTCTGGATGAGTATTTTTATGATGTTTTTAATACTAGAGACCTGATTTTAAATGCCTAAAGACCTGACTTTAAATGATTATTTAAAAACAGTCATCTGTTTATTTTAGATTTCTGGCTGTACTGAGTCTTCCTTGCTGCACAGACTTTTCTCTAGTTGAGGTCCACAGAGCTACTCTCGAGTTGCGGTGCGTGGCTTTCCATTGTGGTGGCGTCTCTTGTTGCAGAGCACCAGCTCCAGGGAGCTCGGGCTTCAGCAGTTGCGGCTCGAGGACTCTAGAGTGTGGGATCAGTAGTTGTGGCGCACGGGCTTAGTTGTCCCGAGGCATGTGGGATGGGATCTTCTTGAGAGCCCATGTCTCTGGCCATTGGCAGGTGGGTTCTTCACCACTGAGCCTCCAGGGAAGCCCTAAATGGTTTTTAGGTCTGCTTTTTTATTTAACATTGTTTCACAAGCACTTCCCATGCCATTACACATTTTTCTACAAGTTTCCTTTTAAAGGATGCACTATATTTCATTGTATAGATATATATAACTTATTTTATCTGGAATCCCTTCTGGATTGTATGTTATATCCACATTTTTACTATTTTAAATAGCTTCTTTAATGAGCATCTTTGCCTTTACCTCTGATTATTTTCTTAAATTCTGAAGACGTGAATTCGTAATGATGATCTTAAAGAAAAAGATCTAAAACAAGTCATTTTTTCCTCTTATTGAACAGTGATAATTTTGATTAATAGAAAAGTTTTAAAGTACCAAAAACTTAAGAATTTGTGTAGCACCCCTCTCATTATTAACAGATAATGCAGTAGCATTTGAGATATACTTTTGAATTGTGTATATTTAAGTATATATTCATCTTATAGTATTTTATGCTTTGCATATTGTTTTACTGTGTGCTTTTAACAGTGCTTCATGTCTATATAGTAAGCTCTTTATATTTTTTTGTGTTTAGTTGAATAACATTTCATCATGAATATATCATCATTTATTTAACCACTTCTTTGCTGGACATTTATACAGTTTTAGGACTCTTTACTCCTATTTCAAAATAAGCTTTTATTTATTCTTCAGATTGAGATTAGAATCGTTCTGGTTCAGTTCAGTTCAGTTGCTCAGTTGTGTCTGATGCTTTGCAGCCCCATGAATTGCAGCACGCCAGGCCTCCCTGTCCATCACCAACTCCTGGAGTTCACCCATACTCACGTCCATCGAGTCAGTGATGCCATCCAGCCATCTCATCCTCTGTTGTCCCCTTCTCCTCCTGCCCCCAATCCCTCCCAGCATCAGAGTCTTTTCCAGTGAGTCAACTCTTCGCATGAGGTGGCCAAAGTACTGGAGTTTCAGCTTTAGCAACATTCCTTCCAAAGAAAACCCAGGGCTGATCTCCTTCAGAATGGACTGGTTGGATCTTCTTGCAGTCCAAGGGACTCTCAAGAGTCTTCTCCAACACCACAGTTGAAAAGCATCAATTTTTTGGCGCTCAGCCTTCTTCACAGTCCAACTCTCACATCCATACATGACCACTGGAAAAACCATAGCCTTGACTAGACGGACCTTAGTCGGCAAAGTAATATCTCTGCTTTTGAATATACTATCTAGGTTGGTCATAACTTTTCTTCCAAGGAGTAAGTGTCTTTTAATTTCATGGCTGTAGTCACCATCTGCAGTGATTTTGGAGCCTAGAAAAATAAAGTCTGACACTGTTTCCACTGTTTCCCCATCTATTTCCCATGAAGTGATGGGACCGGATGCCATGATCTTCATTTTCTGAATGTTGAGCTTTAAGCCAACTTTTTCGCTCTTCTCTTTCACTTTCATCAAGAGGCTTTTTAGTTCCTCTTCACTTTCTGCCATAAGGTAGGGTCACTCAAAAAGTCCACTTGGATTTTTCATTGCTATTTTAATAAATTAATTCCATTGGCATCTTCATTTTGACATATTCAGTCTCTGTGATGAGGTATATGTATCTTTTCCTTTACTCAGATGATCTTGTGTATCTTTGAATGTAATTTTGTGTCTTGTGGTTCTTGTGTTTATCAACATACTTTTCAGGGCTACACAGGATAATTTAGAAAGCAGGTTCCCTTGCGTCTGTTCCAGAGAACAGGCTCCTTTGTCCTCTGTGTCTCCCAGAGTTTTCTCAGATTCATATCCATTGAGTCGGTGATGCTGTCTAGCCATCTTATCCTCTGCTGCTCCCTTCTCCTTTTGCCTTCAGTCATTCCTAGCATCAGGATCTTTTCCAATGAGCAGGCTCTTTGCACCAGGTAGCCAAAGTATTAGAGCTGCGGCAACAGTCTTTTCAATCAATATTTAGCATTGATTTCCTTTAGGATTGACTTGTTTGATCTCCTTGAGCCCAAGGGACTCTCAAGAGTCTTCTCCAGCACCACAGTTTGAAAGCGTCAGTTCTTCAGCACTCAGTCTTCTTTATGGTCCAACTCTCACATCAGCACATGCTGCTGCTGCTGCTGCTGCTAAGTCACTTCAGTCGTGTCCGACTCTGTGACCCCATAGACGGCAGCCCACCAGGCTCCCCTGTCCCTGAGATTCTCCCGGCAAGAACACTGGAGTGGGTTGCCATTTCCTTCTCCAATGCGTGAAAGTGAAAAGTGAAAGGAAAGTTGTTCAGTCTTGTCTGACACTTCGAGACCCCATGGACCGCAGCCTACCAGGCTCTTAAGTGGGGTGCCATCGCCTTCTCCGCATCAGCACATGACCGCTGGAAAAACCACAGCTTTGACTAGATGGACCTTGACAAGCAAAGTGATGTCTTGGCTTTTTAATATACTGTCTAGGTTTGTCATAATTTTTCTTTCAAGGAACAAGCGTCTTTTAATTTCTAGGCTGCATTCACCATTTGCAGTGATTTTGGAGCCCAAGAAGATAAAATCTCTTACTGCTGCTACTTTTTCCCATGCTGTTAGCCATCCTATGATGGGACCAGATGCCATGATCTTAGTTTTCTGAGTGTTGGTTTCAAGCTAGCTTTTTCAATCTCCTCTTTCACTCTCATCAAGAGCCTTTTTAGTTCCTCTTCATTATCTGCCACTAGAGTGGTATCATTTGCATATCTGAGGTTGTTGGTATTTCTCCCAGCAGTCTTGATTTGAGCTTATGATTCATCCAGCCCAGCATTTCACAATGTACTCTGCATATAAGTTAAATAAGCAAGGTGACAATATATAGCCTTGTCATACTCCTTTCCCAGTTTTGAATTGTTCAGTTGTTCCTTGTCTGGTTCCAGCTGTTGCTTCTTGACCTGCACACAGGTGTCTCAGGAGACAGGTAAGGTGGTCTGGTACTCCTTATCTTTTTAAGAATTTTCCACAGTTTGCTGTGATCCACACAGTGAAAGGCTTTAGTGTAGTCAGTGAAGCAGATGTTTTTTTGGAATTCCCTTGCTTTCTCTGTGATCCAATGAATGTTAGCTATTTGATCTCTAGTTCCTGTGCCTTTTCTAAACCCAGCTTATACATCCAAAACGTATTGGTTCACATAGTGTTGAAGCCTAGCTTGAAGGATTTTGAGCATAACCTTGGTAGCATGTAAAATGAGTGCAGTTGTATGGTAGCTGGAAAATTCTTGGCATTGCCTTTCTTTGGGATTAGAATGAAAACAGACCTTTTCCAGGCCTTTGTCCACTGATGAGTTTTCCAAATTTGCTGACATATTGAGTGTAGCACTTTATAGCATCTTCTTCTAGGATTTTAAATAGCTCAGCTGGAATTCCATCAACTCCACTAGCTTTGTTGGTAGTAATGCTTTCTAGGGCCAGCTTGACATCCCAGGATGTCTGACTCTAGGTGAGTGACCACACCATTGTGGCCTTCCAGGTCATCAAGACCTTTTTAATAAAGGTCTTGCCACCTCTTCTTAGCATCTTCTGCTTCTGTTAGGTCCTTATCGTTTCTGTCCTTTTTTGTGCCCATCCTTGCATGAAATGTTGCTTTGCTCGCTCTGATTTTCTTGAGGAGATCTCTAGTCTTTCTCGGTGTATCGTTTTCCTCTATTTCGTTGCATTGTTTATTTAAGAAGGCCTTCTTATCTCCTTGCTGTTCTTTGAAACTCTTCATTCAGTTGGGTATATCTTTCTCTTTCTCCTTTGCCTTTTGCTTGGCTTCTTTCCTCAGCTATTTATAAAGACTCCTCAGGCAACCACTTTACCTTCTTGCATTTCTTTTTCTTTGAGATGATTTTGGTCACTGCCTCCTGTACAGTATTTTGAACCTCTGTCCATAGTTCTTCAAGCACTCTGTCTACCAGATCTAATCCCTTGAATCTGTTAATCACCTCTACTATATAGTCATAAGGGATTTGATTTAGGTAATTTCTGAATGACCTTATTGTTTTTCCTATTCTCTTCAATTTAAGCCTGAATTTTGCAATAAGGAGCTCATAATCTGAACCACAGTCAGGTTGTTTTTTTGTTTTTTAAACCAACTGTATACAGCTTCTCCATTTTTAGCTGCAAAGAACATAATCAGTCTGATTCTGATATTGACCATCTGGTGATGTCCATGTGTAGAGTTGTCTCATGGGTTGTTGGAAAAGGGTGTTTGCTATGACTAGTGTGTTCTTTTGACAAAACTCTGTTGGCCTTTGCCCTGCTTCATTTTTTACTCGAAGGCTAAACTTGCCTATTACTCCAGGTATCTCTTGATTTCCTACTTTTGCATTTCAGTCCCCTATGATGAAAATAACATTTTTTTTTTTTTTTTTTATGTTCTAGTCGGTGTTGTAGGTCTTCATAGAACCAGTCAACTTAAGTTTCATCAGTGGTTGGGGCATAGACTTGGATTACTGTCATGTTGAATGGTTTGCCTTGGAAGCAAACCAAGATCATTCTTTCGTTTTTGAGATCACACTCAAGCACCGCATTTTGGACTCTCTTGTTAACTATAAGGGCTGCTCTATTTCTCCTAAGGGAGTCTTATCCACAGTAGTACATATCATGGTCAGCTGAACTAAATCCACCCATTCCTGTCCATTTTAGTTCACTGATTCCTAAGGTGTTGATATTCAACCTTGCCATCTCCTGCTTGACCACATCTAATTTACCTTGATTCAGGGACTTAACATTCTAGGTTTCCATGTAACATTGTTCCTTAAGGCATCAGATTTTACTTTCAACACCAGGTACATCCACAGCTTTGTGTTGTTTCCGTTTTGGCCCAGCCACTTCATTCTTTCTGGAGCTATTATTAATTGCCCTTTGCTCTTCCCCAGTAACATGTCGGTCATGTTCCGTCCTGGGGGGGTCTCATCTTCTGGTATCATATCTTTTTGCTTTTTCATACTGTTCATGAGGTTCTCCAGGTAGGAATATTAGAGTGATTTGCCATCTCCTCCTCCTCTAGAGAGGAGGAGGAAGCGTTTTGTCAGAAGTCTTCACTATGACACATTCGTCTTGAAAGGTTGTGACCCATGAAGGGGATGAAAAATATTGCCAGTGCAGTCTCATGGGATGGTGAAACTACAGGTGAATTTCACTTTCTTGTGAGTGATTTTTTTTTTCCTGTTTTCTGATTTTTCTGTAGGACAAGTATTACCTGTATATTAAAATTTAATAATGAAGGTGTACTTCTTTCATTTTCGTATGTGCGGGAAGACAGCAAAAGGAAACTTCTTGCTTCTAAAATTCTTAAATGTGGTTGACTGTAGTTATTTTATGGTACCTTTTTCCTGATCATGAAATTTATGGAATTACTTTCTCTGAATTTTCCTTCTTCAACTTTTTGGTGTAAATCTATTCTGGGAAGGTAAGTATGAAGCATTTTTGATTTGTGTTATTTGTTGATCATATTTCCACTGTTGAGTATTTTTACAACCCGTCTTTTCTTGTTTATCCTGGAAAGAAGCCCAAATATCACTTCTGTAGCAGGATGAATGTCACTTCATTATGTTCAGCAAAAATGCCAGAAAATACTAGACATTGGAGTGTTAAATAATTTGTAATCGATGGTGATGGTGACCCTGGCACTTCAGACCAGGGTTTCACCTTAATTTGTATACCTCAATATCAACATATCTAGATATTTACTAGTGTGTTTCAGGTTGCATGATCATAAAAAGCAAGCGTGGCTTAAAATATGTGTTTAGTAATAAGGCTTTATATCACACTGTCCTACTAGTAGGAATGTCTTTTATTCCTTCTTAATTGGAGCAACTGGAATTCCGTCACCTCCACTAGCTTTGTTTGTAGTGATGCTTTCTAAGGCCCACTTGGCTTCACATTCCAGGCTGTCTGGCTCTAGTTGAGTGATCACACCATTGTGATTATCTTGGTCGTGAAGATCTTTTTTGTATAGTTCTTCTGTGTATTCTTGCCACCTCTTCTTAATATCTTCTGCTTCTGTTAGGTTCATACCATTTCTGTCCTTTATCGAGCCCATCTTTGCATGAAATGTTCCCTTGGTGTCTCTAATTTTCTTGAAGAGATCTCAAGTCTTTCCCATTCTGTTGTTTTCCTCTATTTCTTTGCACTGATCCCTGAAGAAGGCTTTCTTATCTCTTCTTGCTATTCTTTGGAACTCTGCATTCAGATGCTTATATCTTTCCTTTTCTCTTTTGCTTTTCGCTTCTCTTCTTTTCACAGCTATTTGTAAGGCCTCCC
>SJYC01050239.1:0-18596 GCA_006408675.1 Madoqua kirkii | reverse complement strand
ATGGCTGGATGGCATCACGGACTCGATGAACGTGAGTCTGAGTGAACTCTAGGAGTTGGTGATGGACAGGGAGGCCTGGTGTGCTGTGATTCATGGGATCGCCAAGAGTCGGACACAACTGAGCGACTGAACTGAACTGGACTGAATTGGAGCGACATGGGGAGTTCATGGAGGTTTGTTTTCTAATTGTGTCACAGGCCAAAGAGCAAACTGCTACAGTATTGGGGAAAGGAATAGAAAACAGGGCTTCCCAAGTGGCACTGTGCTAAAGAGTCACTATGCCAGGGCAGGAGACACTAGAGACTCAGGTTTTATCCCTAACTTGGGAAGATGCCCTGGAGTAGGAAATGACAAGGCACTCTAGTATTCTTGCCTGGAAAATGGCATGGACAGAGAAGCCCTTGGGCCACAGTCCATGGTATTGAAAAGAGTTGGCAGTTCTGAGGAACTGAGCACACAGACAAATAAAAAAGACACCAACACATGAAAATAACACTTTGAAACTGAGCTTTTTCCCCCTCAAAAATCCTTTATTGTTATTATGTAGATAATTTAAAGGAAAGGGAAATAAGTTATTATAGCATATTATCTAGCAAAACAGTATGAGCTACTTATAGGATGGATGCTTACTGATTTTAGTAATTATTGTTTCTCAAAATATAAATTGTGTTATAGTATGAGCTGGGTCACATTTAGATGTGCATTTTTATAATCATATATTCAGATGGCATGTAAGCCTTATTGATTTATCACTGTGTATTGGTAGAAACCTTGTATTTTTATGGTCAGTGTTCTTTATAGTCACTGCAGAGAAGAGAATAATTATGAGGTAGTTTGCAAGGTTTTTTAAAAAGATGGGTTTCTAGAAATTCCCTGGTGGTCCAGTGTCTAGGACTCTGAGCTTCCACTGCAGGAGTAAAGGGTTCTGTCTCTGGTCGGGAAACCGGGATCTGATAAGCTTTGTGGCGTAGCCAAAAAAACCAGAAAGCTGGGTTTCATTTGAAAGCTGCAGTGTTAATCTTTGCGTAAATATTTGCCTGTGTACTGTTGAAGCACCAAGGTTCTGAAGTAAGACTAGAGATAAAATAACAAGGCTTTCCACACTCAAGGAATTCATGGTCTGATGATGCAGATGGAAATCTAGACAACCAGTGCATCACTGGGGCTGGGATAAGGCACCCTGCTTCGGGAGAGAGAACCGGTTCAGGCTGTCATGGAGACACAGAAGAGGGTCAGCTGGGGAGGCTTCCTGGAGTAGGTGGTACTGTTTCCAGTTATGAGTTGGATGGAGTTAGCCTAGTAGAGGAAACCTGAGAAAGTTCTGGCAAAGAATGGGACCAGCACATCCTTTGATTTGATTGCAACGTGAGTACACGTGGTGGAGTGGCTGGAAAGGAAGTTAGAAGGTATGGAACATGAAATGTGTGCATTAAAACTAGGAATTTGCCTCTGATCCCAGTACAAGCCTCCTGTAATGGTGATCTGCGGTAGTCTTTTTTTTTTTTTTTTTTTGGCCACATTGCAAAGCCTGCTGAATCTTAGTTTTCCTGACCAGGGATGGAACCTGAGTCCCCTGCAGTGGAAGCACAGAATCTTACCCACTGGACCACCAAGGAAGTCCCCTTGAGGTAGTTTTTAAGATCAGGTTTGAAAATAATATATTGCATCTCAGTTTGTTGTTGTTGTTGTTGTTGTTGAAGTCTGGGGCTTTCAAAAGAATTCCCAGGTATGGAGTGCTTAGTGTGTCCATTTGAGCTGTTCCTGCACGAGCCTGAATGCTGTCAGAGGTGGCACAGTGCCCCCGCCCCCCACGACACTCCTCCATACGTGTTGGGGTCATTGTAGCACAAGGTCAGAAATAGATGAATATGTTCCAGTAGGTTATGTTTATTTTTAAGTGTCTAGGAGGTTGGTTTTTGCTTCAGAGTCTTCTCTGAGACTGAGGCCAAATTGAATTTATCTGGGAAGCTGCCACATCTATAAATGCTACACAGAATAATAAATGGGCCAGTGGCTTCCAGGAATTGGTGACAGAGCACTTCAGATCCTAATTTAGAGTTCATAAAAATTGTCTCTTGACAAATAAGATTGCAAAAGTAGGAAATCTTACCTAGAGGGTTCGTCTTTGGACAAACATAAACACTTATACAAAGGATACTGAAGCGAGTCAAGGTAGGAGAGAATAATTGAGTGGGTGAGTGAACGAAGGTATACAGATGGCAAGTGTTGTATGTCGTTTTACATCCTTGGTATATGGGGTGGTTGCTAGGATGAGTTGGGAAGGCTTTTCGAAGAGGCCTCAGTGGGGTCCTTGAAAGAGGGCTGATCCTGAGTTAACAGAGAAGAGAGAGAATGCGGAGCTGGTATAGGCAAAGGAGTGAATGTTTACGACAGGGTTTGTCAGGCTGACTCCCTCTCACTGGGCTGTGAAATCGTTTTTGTGAGTGAGTGTGACCAGTCTATTTTTTATAAAAGGAAAAAAGTTAGAAAATGTCAGAGTGAGTCTCATGTGATAATGATAGGTTTGCTTTTTTTAATGTGGCTTTTTTCCAGGTATAAATCTGTACATGTGAGAGTGTGTGTGTGTGTGTGTGTGTGTGTGTGTGTGTGTGTGTGTACTGGGTTGTAATAAAAATGTAGTGTTGCAGGTCATGGCCAAAAAAGTGAATTCAGACAGTTTAGGAGATAAGCAAAGCTTCCATGTAATGGAGAGTCTCCTCTTCCGTGTGCAGAGCCCGTGGCAGCTGAGGGTGACTCTGACAGCGATCTGCGTCCCAGGTGCTCCCTGTCGCCAGCAGAGCGGGGATCGCTGTGGACAGCATCTGGCAGGAAGGCTCATTCCTGCCTTCTTAGTCTCCACGAACCGGGTGGAGACCTCCATGCTTCTCAACCCAGAGAGGGATACTTGGCCAAAATGTCTCACCGCCTCCATCCCCCTTGCTCGCTCTTCCTCGTGGAAGGCGGCTGATGGTGAAATTAGGAAAAGGCTGACACCCCTGGGCCTTCTTGACCAGTGGGAGGGGTCATTGTATTGAAGAAGGCAGGCCTGGAAAACCAGCTGCTAGGGTCTCTTCCTAAACTTGAGATTAGGAAATAGTTTAGATTTTAGAGGCTCCTAGCAATTGTCAGGTCTTTTCGCTGATGTGGGGCGGGGGGAGGGTCACCTGGTCTGAATTTCCTTTTTTTTTTTTTTACTTTTTATTTTATTGGGGTATAGCCGATGATCTTGGTCTGAATTTTTTGTAGGGGTGGCATTGGCCATGGCAGTAAGCCCTGTTTGGACCTCAGACCCAACATCTGTCTCCAGCACAGGGAGTTTCATGCTTTGAAGGAGCCTAAAGATGATACTGTGTCGTCATCCGTTCCTCCATCTGTCCCACAACTTGTTGAACTCTAAGAGGGTGGTGCTCCCTCACTGCCAGCTGGGACCAGTGGGAGAGATGGTTGGAAAGGACCAGAGCCTGAGGGCTCCTGGCACTGCTGCCCAACCTGATGTCGACTTTGTATGTGAGCAGCAGAGAGCCTTTCTGTGCACCCAGAGGTGTGTGGGTGTGAGCGTGGTGATGACATGATAAATTTCTTTCCTCACATTTCTTTCCTGCATGGTAGAGAATTTCTTCCCTTTCTTTCCTATAGGAACAATGGGCTACATGGTGTGGGAGAGTTGAGAGACTGGGCATGACTTTCCAGAAGTAGAAAGTCGACCAGTGGTAACCTACAGTTAAATTTCCTTCTATTCCAGGATTGGTCCATGAGGGTGTTTGTTTACTACTGACATTATTTGGATTTTGTGGGAATAAATTTTCCTAGTTTGCCACTCTTCTGGGTTACCAAACTTGAAATGCTTTTTAAATCCAGGTATTACTTTGTGTGTCTTGTCTTCATTCCATGTCACCGACCAGAAGGTGGTGCTGTCGTGCTGGCAACTAATCCGCCTTTCCATCTCCTAGTAAAACTTGTCATCTAAATGCTTATTCACACTAAGTAGTGTGGACAGATAGAGCGTACCGTTTGCAGGGCGTAACGCTCATGCGGTACAGCAGTAGTGAGGCAGCCTTTGTGGGAGCAAAAACCTCCGAGTCTGGAGCTTAGAGAAGCCTGCCACCAGGGTCTCCCTTAGGTGCTTGCTCAGGGACAGAGGGAAGAGTCAGAGTGAAGATTTCTGTTATTTGCTATTATATGATCTATGTGCAGTCTTCCATAATTTCGTATGAAGATTTACAAATAGAGAGAAGAGAAGTTTCCACAGAGAGAAAATGTCCTCTCTTCTTTTTGGAAAAGATCTGAGTACCTGGAGAAAAACTCCTGAATCAGGTGTGCCAGAAACACTGTTCTCAGCTGATTGTTTCTTTGGATACACAGTTGAATTACCCAGCTTCCTGTAACCGTTTGAAAGAAACCCGGATGCTATGATGAAGTTGGAATAAAACTGGCTGTGTGATCTTGGGTGCTTGACTTAACTTCTCTGAGCCTTCAGCTGTAAAAGCAAGATGAGAAAATATACTTTTCAGTGCTGGGAAGAATTGGTGGCAATAAGAAAGGTGATGGTCTTACGCTATCTGCTTAGCAAACATGCGCTTCTTAACCTATCCCGTCCCCATTCAGAAATCCAGACATTAAAATAATATTATCAAACTGATTCTATAAAAAGTGTATATTGCTGCATCATGGAGACTGGTATAAAGCTTGCAGAATGATGTACCTCTCAGATAAAAGTACCCTCCATGTGCATCTTTTCAACATGAGACCAAAACTACTGCCAAAATGATTTTTCATTGTCTGTCCCTTTCTTACCTGTGGCTTTCTGCCTTGCTGTTCTGATTCCTCATTTACCCACTTTGTAGTTAGGGGTTTCCCCTGGAGCCTACATGGGGGCCCCATTGCACTAGCTCCTGGAGCCCCTTCCTGTTAACAGAGGTCAGCTTTTCAGGAGGTTGGCAAGTAATCCGAGGATCCTACAGAAGTCAGTAAGATTGCTGTAAGGTTGGTCTACAGATTTATTCCCAGAGTCAGTACTGGAGGCTGGTTTGGGCATGGTCTTAAAAGTACAGTCAGTCCTCATCATGCACAGATTCTGTGTTTGTGAATTCACCTACTCGTTAAAATTTTTTTGCAACCTCAAAATCAGCACTCAGGGAGCTTTTGTGGTCATTCACGGACATGCGCAGAGCAGTAGAAACGTGACTCTCCAGACACACATGGTCCCCAGTGGAGGTTGAACAAGGCGATGCTTCTCGGTGCAGCTCATACCGTAAACAAGGGTCCTTTTCACTGCCTATTTATTGCCACTTTTTGCACATTTTTCTGCTTTCTGTTGGTGATTTTTGCCATTTGAAATGCCCCCGCCCCCAGCACGGGGCCAAAGTGCTGTCTGTATTCCAGGCACGACAAGACCAGTGTGCCTTGTAGTGAGAGAAGCTGCATTCAGGCATGAGTTACAGTCCCTTTTTGCTCAGTTCAGTAGTAGTGAGTCAGCAACATGTCTTAAATAAGGTGTCTTTACACGGAAGTACATAAACGAAAAGTGTGTGTGTTGATTGGCTCAAGAAAGTGTTGTGGCCCAAGGCTCGCAGGGACCTGGCCCTGGTCTCCCGAGGGGAGCGGTGGCAGTGCTGGAGTATTCTTATGGAATCGCGAGACCTGACTCTTTTCATCTCTCCCTTCCTTTCTCCTCCACGTGTTCCATGCAGCACCCTTAGGGAAAAAGGATTTCTGGGCTGCCTACTTGTTACTTGTTTTTCAAGGAGAGCTGTGAGAGGTTTTGGCTCCTGCCTAACAGGAGCCCTGCCACAGAGACTGGCTTGCTGCCGGGGGCCCAGCCTCGCCAGTGGTGACCCAGGTGGTACCTGGCACAAGGACACCCTCAGTGCTGGGTCATTAGGTGGATGGACACCGAGGAGCTTCATGTGGTGAGCTGGGTTACCAGGAGCCATCTCCTCAGAGTATCATGACTTTGGGCATTTGTTCTTATTATGGCTGTAGGATTGAGATTGTATGTTGGACATCTGTGCCTGTAATTCCTACAACTCTTGCGTTTGACTTTTATTGAAGATGATTTGTCTTTATTTCTTCTTTTTTTTCTGAAACCTTAGTTCTGCAGACGAATCCTCTTGTGGATTTCCACCTCATCTTTTTCACTGTGCAGTGAGGTTTGAGAAAACCCGGGATGTGTGATTCACCTCACCAGCCTCTTTATTTCCACAGAATTTAGCTTGCATGTTGGTCCCTCTTAGAAGGGAAGGGGCCTGGGGTGGGAGAAGAGTAAAAGACTGTGGAGGACTCACTTAATCCCTCTCCTAGGTACTTGGAGAAAGTAACGTGCGGCAGATTTGGTTGAAAGGGGACTTGCTGTCCCATTACACAACCGTTCTGTTCACCTTTGTACACAGAACACGGAGTCCGGTCTTTCCTGAGTGGAGCCCATAATTAAAGTGTCATTTGTAAGTGTGTTAGGCTAATCAGATCCCCGGATTTACTAAGCAGCTCTGACCGGTTGTGTGACACGTGGGATGCCTTCACAGCTGAGCGACAGTGGATGTGGTGGACAGGCTGTGCCCCAGCACACTGCTCGGCTGGCACATCACTGCCTTCACGCATCTGCCTGGGAGCTTGTTGCACACACAGCCACTCGACTTTTCTTGTGGGTGGGATGTGTGCCCCCTACCCGTCCGAGAATGATGGATGCCCCACCTCGCTGGCTGGGAGGATTTGTCCCTTCTGTGACCGCTGCGTTGATGGGACCATATCAGTATTAAGTATTGAAACTGACAGGTCTGGGACAACTTCAAACGTGGCTTCCTGCACTTCCCAGACACATCCTTATCTTGCAGATGGGTGAGGGGTCATCTGTTTCACTTCTTGGCAGAGAATAGCCTTTATCCACTGGTGCATTCACGTCCTCATCTGTGGAGGGTCACATTTAGTAAGAGAGGCAAGGCATAGGAACTTAATCTGTGTTTTTCTGAGAGATCTTTCCACTGAAATACTGCAGTGAGACTACCTCCGAGTCTTCTGGATAACTTCAGACAAACAGAAACAAGAAACTACTTCATTTGCGACCCCCATGTGTGCATATATATATTTAAAAATAGTGCTAGTAGTGTTTGTTCTGGAAAATATCTGTCATAGACTGTTTTTAAAAATCTGTTGTTTAAATTCTCCTCCTCTTTTTCATGAAATTGCTGAGAATTAATTGGAGGGACCTGTTTCCTCACCATAACGTGTACTGTGTTGGGCTGTATTTAAAGGAGAGATTCATTTTGATGTACAAATAAAGTAAGAGTTGCAGTTTTTACACATGTATAAAATTCTGCTATGTTGTCTGGTAATAAAAAGATTTCATGGATCCGAATGAGGAAAGATACACACAAACACCACAGGATCGGAATGGCACCGATGGTTATATTTTGTTGATGTTAACTCCTTAGAGAAATTTTTACAAGCAGTTGGTAGTCATTTTTAGTATTGCTACGGAAACATTTTAATGGAATACTGTTTGGAAAATTATATGTAAGTGGAGATAAAATGTTTTTAGTGAAGTATTTTAGGCACATTTAAAGACTTTTCTCTAAATTTTTGTTAGATTTCTAATTTGAGTGAAGGGAACTTTATCCCTCCTAGGCTTTCCTAGTGGCTCAGTGGTAAAGAATCCACCTGCAATGCAGAAGTCACAGGATCCCTGGGTTGGGAAGATGCCCTGGAGGAGGAAATGGCAACCAGTGTTCTTGCCTGGAGAATCCCCATGGACAGAGGAGTCTGGCGGGCTATAGTCCATGGGGTCACAAGAGAGTCGCACACGACTGAAGTGACTTAGCGTGTATGCATCCCTCTTAGTCTAGTCCTTCCCCTACCTTGTGAATGCTTGCAAGCATTTTGAAAAGTGATTATGTTAGAGCTTAATCTTTGTCTCCTTGTCTTGGTAAATCGAATACTCCTAATGCCTCAATTTAGCAGCAGCAGTGAACAGCTGCCCCTTGGAGTCAAGATCTTTTTTCATAATTCATGTTTGGGACAGGACCGTGTACCTGGTAATGAATCTTGATTATCTAAACTGCTCGGGGTGGACCAGGAGTATGATAATATACTAGTTTGTCTTCAGGCCTCAGCTCTTCTTTTAGAGCTTCCTTTCTGATAAGGAAAAGCAAAACCAAACAGAATTCATAACTAGGCAATTGCCTTGGGAAAACAACAGCTCATGAAATGTTTTCAGTGTGTTAGGCTAAGGAAAAAGAGAATTTAAATAAAGCTCACAGGCTACAATAGCCCCTGTGTTGCATCTGGGCTCCCTTGAACGACTTGGTCCTTTATCTCCCTAATCCTCGCATCGCTCCCTGGAGGCACGCAGACACAAGCAGGTTCCGTTTGGCCATGCAGTTAGTTAGCTGTTTCTGTGTCTTTGATACTAAGTGGTACAATCACATTCTCCAGAAATGTGTAATTTTTCCTCAGTAGAGCTCACTCTACACATATACAATATTAATTTTAGGTTAGTGGGAGGGCAGATTCTCTGTATTTAGAGGAAAAGGGCAGAAAGTGGAGATTATTGTTGCTTGCACCCCAGTCCCTACCAGAGCGTTTCTGGTTCTGTGACTTCATGTTAGGAAATGTGGTTAAGGTCATGCTCGGTTGTTCAGTTGAGTCCTACTCTTTGCAACCCCATGGACTCTGTCCTTGGGATTCTCCTGGCAAGAATACTGGAGTGGGTTGCCATTTCCTCCTCCAGGGGATCTTTCCAGCCCAGGGACTGAACCCACTTCTCCTGAGGCTCCTGAATTGGAAGGATAGTCCATGATATTTGTCAAGTGTTGCTCTGTGACTTGGTCACTTTTTACAAATATTCCAAGTGTGTTTGAAAGGAAAGTGCATTTTCCAGTTGTGAAGTATAGGGTACCATATGGGCAAATCAAGGTTGTAAATATGTGGTTCTGATCTTTTATTTATTTACTCATTCTTTTCCTTCGCTTGATCTGTAAGTTTATAATTGAGGTGGGTTTTTTTTGGTTTTTTTTGTTTTTTTTTAAGCTCCTACTGTGGTTTTGAAATTCTTGGCTTCTCCTTATGATTCTGTCAGTTTCTGGTTTGGAGCAAGTTAGTCCCATTGTTCTAATTAGTGGTTTGTTGTTTTTGCCCTGAACTCAGTTTTGTCTGATACAGCTTTATTAGACCAAAAGTCCCCTTTTTAAGTTAGTATTTGCTTCATATCTTTTCCAGCCTCGTAGTTTCAACCTTTTTGGATTGCTTCCAGTTCAGTTCAGTTCAGTTGCTCAGTCGTGTCTCTTTGCAACCTCATGAATCGCAGCACTCCAGGCCTCCCTGTCCATCACCAATTCTCAGAGTTCACTCAAACTCATGTCCATTGAGTTGGTGATGCCATCCAGCCATGTCATCCTCTGTCGTCCCCTTCTCCTCCTGCCCCCAATCCCTCCCAGCATCAGGGTCTTTTGCAGTGAGTCAACTCTTCACATGAGGTGGCCAAAGTATTGGAGTTTCAGCTTCAGCATCAGTCTCGCCAGTGAACACCCAGGATTGATCTCCTTTAGGATGGTTGGATCTCCTTGCAGTCCAAGGGACTCTCAAGAGTCTTCTCCAACACCACAGTTCAAAAGCATCAATTCTTGACACTCAGCTCTCTTCACAGTCCAACTCTCACATCCATACATGACCACAGGAAAAACCAGAGCCTTGACTAGACGGACTTTTGTTGGCAAAGTAATCTCTGCTTTTCAATATGCCATCTAGGTTGGTCATAACTTTCCTTCCAAGGAGTAAGCATCCTTTAATTTCATGGCTGCAGTTACCATCTGCAGTGATTTTGGAGCCCCCCAAAATAAAGTCTGCCACTGTTTCCACTACCTGTTTCTTTCCATCTACCTGCCATGAAGTGATGGGACCAGATGCCATGATCTTTGTTTTCTGAATGTTGAGCTTTAAGCCAACTTTTTCACCCTCCTCTTTTACTTTCATCAAGAGGCTTTTGAGTTCCTCTTCACTTTCTGCCATAAGGGTGGTGTCATCTGCATATCTGAGGTTATTGATATTTCTCCTGGCAATCTTGATTCCAGCTGGTGCTTCTTCCAGACCAGCGTTTCTCATTATGTACTCTGCATAGAAGTTAAATAAGCAGGGTGACAATATACAGCCTTGACGGACTCCTTTTCCTATTTGGAACCAGTCTGTTGTTCCATGTCCAGTTCTAACTGTTGCTCCCTGATCTGTATATAGGTTTTGCAAGAGGCAGGTTAGGTGGTTGAGTATTCCCATCTCTTTCAGAATTTTCCACAGTTTATTGTGGTCCACGCAGTCAAAGGCTTTGCTTTAGATGCGTCTTTTTAAAAAGTATATATTTGGCAAATTCCTGCAATTCTAGAAAAAAATTAGAGGAATTTGACATAAGTGATAGCAATATGTGTCACTTATGTGGAATCTTATATGGAATATATATACATATATGTGTGTGTGTATATATATATGTATGTGTGTGTGTATATATATATATATGAACTTAATTAAAAAACAAATAAACTCACAGCCATAGGAAATTTATGGTTACCAAAAAGGGATAGTTAGGGGGTGGGGTGGCAGAGGATGTGGGGAGAGATAAAATAGAAGTTCAGTTCAGTCGCTCAGTAGTGTCTGACTCTTTGCGACCCCATGAATCGCAGCACGCCAGGCCTCCCTGTCCATCACCAACTCCCGGAGTTCACTCAGATTCACGACCATCGAGTCAGTGTTGCCATCCGGCCATCTGTCATCCCCTTCTCCTCCTGCCCCCAATCCCTCCCAGCATCAAAGTCTTTTCCAATGAGTCAACTCTTCGCATGAGGTTGGAGGGGGGAAATTTACAGGAATTTGGTCTGTGGTATGTCTAGTGCTCTGTTTTACTTTGTTTTCCATATGGAAAAGGGAATATTTAGGTTTATCAAAGTGTGTTGTTACAGCATCTTGACAGAGCTGAAAAAGCAGTGGAAGTGGAAATGATGTTCTGTCAGACTTTCACCTTCATTAAGCCTGTTCAGGGAGCCAGATTAGGAAACCAGAGGGTGACCCACTGTGGTACCGTCACCAGACAGGGGCCTGGGATGTTGAACCTAAAAGGATGTGGGGAGGGGAGAGGCTCCTGCAGTCCAGTGGTTGGTTTGGTAACATTTTTTAATTCTGTGTGCTCACCCTCCCCCCAACCCCAGCCACCAAAACAGCCAGTCCTGCTTCAGGTCTCTGATACTCACTGTTTCCCTTTATATTTTGAAGCACATTCTAGACACCATATTGTATTCATTGGTTTGTGTTTCAGTGTGTATGTCTCAAGACAAATTCTTTAAAAAAACAAAAACAACAAACAACCATGAGACTTCTCTCATGGTCCAGGTACGCTGTGCTCCCAGTGCAGAGGGCCAGGTTCAATCCAGGAGCTAGATCCCACACACCCCTACTAAGTGTTTGCACGCAGCAAATGAAGGTTGAAGACTGGGAGTGCCGCAAGTATGGCCCAGAGCAGCCAAATAAGTAAACAGAACATTAAAAAAAATACTATTATTGCTCTTAAAAAAACTGAATCTTTACTATCATCAAAAATTCACTGATTGTTAAAATTTCCAGTTATCTCACAAGTGTCCTGAGTTTTTCCATTTGAGTCAAGAGCCACATGAGGACCACACACTGATTGTTGAAATGTCCGTTAGGTCTTTTAATCTGTAGCTCTCTTTCTCTCACTTATTGGAGAAACAGGGTCATTGGTCCTATAGAGTTTCCTTCAGTTCTGATTTTACTGACTATGTCTCCTTGTGTTGTCTATATATTCTGCTGTCCTCTGGTTGCCTGTAAATTACTTCTTAAATCTAGAGGCTTGACCCAAATAAGATTTGATTTGGCCAGGATGCAAGACCCCTTCATGGGTGCTATTGTGTTCTGCCATCAGGAAGCCCATGATGTCTGGTGTGTCTCATTTTGTGAGAGAGAGAGCTCACAAAACTGTTGTTAATGCTTAACCTAGATCCTTTATTTCATTAACGATTGCAGTAGGGTGATTTTGTCGTTCTAGCATTCCTGTTTCCTTTATTTGTTGGAATACATTTCTAAAGAGAAACTCTCACTTATTTCCAATGTGGTTTGCAGTTGATATAGGAAAAGCAGAATATGTGTTTGCTTCTTTCATTTATTGCTTTTTGGCGGGGTGGGGGGGGGGTAAAGTGAGTTGATTTACCAGAACTGTCCATTTGTGACCAGTTAGCCATTTTGGTTTGGTATCACAGTGAACTCATGGACCTAATGGCACATAAACATCTATAATGTGATCCACTCAGGTAGTTTTGACCCTTGTTGGTGATCCAGTTCTCCCAGCTTCACAAGCAAGAGCCTCTGGCCAAGTCCTTTTGACCTGCCCTGTGCCACGACAGGATGTTCCAGGTGCACCTGTGCATGCTGTGCCCCAGGCCTGGAGTCAGCACTCCTCTGAGGGGCTCTGGTTGCTCTTCATGGAAAATGGTGTTTCAGGACCACAATCTGGGTGCCAGCCTGCTCGCTGGGCTGGGTTGGTCATTGTTTCTGAGCCTTTACAATAGACAGAGGTAAGAAAAACATCTTTTTCTTTCAGAAAAAATACATCCTGAGTTTAACTGGTATTTCTGATTCAGGACTGGAGCTTTTCAGTTAACCTCTTTTGTCTTATATCTTCTTTCTCCCGTATACTGGGAGAATACCAGGAAGGGTGAAAATAGAGCATCATGTAATTATTCGTCTGTTTTATCTCATGATATATATGCCCAGAAATCTCAGAACAACCAGTCAGCACCAGTGTGATGGAGAACAGTTCAGACTTTTTGCAGTTCTGTTTGGCTTGGGCTCTTCCCCCAGGGATGAGGGACGCACAGTCTGATAGCTGTTCTAAAGCCTTTTCCATTAGTTTCTCTCTGAGTTTATGCCCCTAGTTGGATACACTTTAGGCTCATTTTTAAATTTTGCAGTTCTTAGGGATCTCTTTTTAAAATGTTATTATTTGTAATGATTTAAAATATTGTCACGGTCCCAAAGTTGGTTTTAAAAAAGAAGGTATACTCTGTTCAGAAATGGCTAGTTTTTAGTAGTTTCCTCCACCCTGATCTCTCCCTCCCTTTATAAGTAACAATTTTTAAAAGTGTGTTTTATCCTCCTTTTGTTTAAACAGATAAGTTAGACATATTTATGTTCTATTTCTTAGATAAATTGCAATCTGTATTTACTTTTTTTTCAGCTTTGCTTTTTTCATTTCACAAGATATCTGGGAGAGAGCATCACAGTCATATCACTATAATAGTACAGCGCCCGGTTGGATTTTGCTTTGCTAGCCAATCTGAATTTTTTTCTTTTACTAGATGAGTTTAAGCCCATTTAAATTTGTTCATAAAACCAATATGCTTGGCCTCGCTTCTGTCATTGTTTTATATTATATATATAGTTATACAAGTCTTTTATATGGGTAATCTTTCTCTGAATGATCTGTTTTATTTATTCTCTCTTGCCTTTAACTTATATGTTTTTTGACATTTTGTTTATTGTTTTTGTGGATTAAAAATTTTTTACTTATCTGTCTTCAGCTGTGCTGGGTCTTTGGTGCTGTATAGCTTTTCTCTAGTTGCAGCAAGCAGAGGCTCCTCTCATCGCGGTGGCTTCCTTACAGAATGCAGGCGCAGGCGCTAAGGCGCTCGGGTGTCAGGAGGTGAGGCTCCCAGGCTCAGCAGGCCCTTTTTCACTGTCCATGAGGTCCCTCTGTTTGCATTTTGCTTCTTAACACCCCTTGGCCAGAGGAGGTCCCCTGTCAGTCTGAAACTGAGGAGGAGCAGTGAACCCACTACCCCTCTTGATGGGAAGAGCAGAAAAGTCACGTTTCACAGCGTGTGCATGAACAGAAGAATTTGGGGGCATTGGCAGTCTGCCACAACTCCCATTATATAGTGTTTTTAATCTTGTCTATTTGTCATCATTATCTATTGGTTCCCTACCAGTATAAGCAATATTGAAATTGGTTAATGACCTCTTATTTTCCTTGCCTTCCCTCTCTTCTGCATCTGATTTGCAGAAATACCCTTATAGTCACCATTACTAACTATACTTATCTTTTTTATTTATTTGGCTGCACTGGGTCTTAGTTACAATGTGTAGGATCTAGTTCTCTCACAGGAGCTGAACCCAGGCCCCCTGCCTTGACAACGTGGAGTCTTAGCCACTGGACCACCAGGAAGTCCCAGAACTCTTATTCTGCTTTTCTTGTTTGCCTTCCTTATTCTTAGCTTTTCTCTTTTAATGTCTATATTGTCAGAGCAAACAACCATATGCACTATAATCTATCTCTTATAACCATCATTTAGTGTGAGTCCTATAGGCAAATATACATTCAGTGCTCACTATCAGTACTTACCATGATGTTTCTTAAGTCAGTTTGGTTTTCTGAAGCTTTTTCTCTAGTACATGTTTTAGGAACTCATGGGGAAAATGCTTCTGAAATTCTTGCATGTTAGTTTGTCTGTAGTCTTTTTGAGAGTCAGTTTAGCTTATTATGCATTCTTATATTTTTAGATGTTGGTTCAAATATTTTTTCAGTATTTAAAATAATGATGTTCCATTTTCTTCTGGCTTGAAGTGCTTCCCTCAAAGGCAGTCTGACATTTTCCCTTCTCAATGGGTTGCTGTTTTTGATTGGATGCCCCAAAGATTTTTTTAGTGTCTTTAGTGTCTACTAGTTTTACTAAAATATGTCTTCAGGCTAGATGTTCTGGATCTGTTTTCCCAGGTATGCATCTTTTCAGTGTGCATTATTGTCTCTTTAAAAATTGCTTTTGGTTACTTCAGTCATGAAGTAACTGAAGTAGCATGAAGTGACATTGATTTTCAGTACTGTTCTGTGTATTGCTGCATTTTTGTTTATGAGAACTTCTGTTGCACCTGTCTGGATCTTCTTTGTCTGTTTTTTGTGTCATTTTCCAATCATTTTTAACCTCTGCATTTCTTTTTGGTTTAACATTTCTTCCTCCTTTTCATCTCTTCTGTCCCTTAAGACGTTGGATTTATTCATTCTTTTTTGTAATTTAGTCTTCATTTATAAAATGATTTCTTTTATGTCAAATTCTTTCTTGAGTTCTAATGTTTTCTTGAATGTGCCCCCTCATTTCTGAGTATTTCTAGGTCTCATTTTGTTCTCACATATATTTTATCATTCTCTTAAATTCTTACAGTTCATTTCAAAGTATTAGACACAGTTTTCATCTGCTTGGTAGGCATGTCTTTCTGGCATGCTTTCATTGACCATAGGGATAGTATTTCTGCTCCTTTTATAACTTCCTATGGGATTTGAACACAATCCCTTTTCTGTTACTCATTTTGGCGGTTTATTTTTTAACTATTAAAACCTCTGGAGAAACATTATGTTGGCAATGAAATAGTTTTGTGCATGTGTATTTGAATTCAGTCGTCAATCCTAGTCATCTCACAGCAGTGAAACATACCATAGAATTTGATGTGGTGGGTTAAAAGCATTTCATGTTTGTACTGGGGACATTGTTTTAAAAGGAAGTTAACATCTCCAAGTACTTAGGTTCAAGTTCTATATGCATTGCTATGGCTGAGCTGTGAGAGACAGGAGTGGTTATATATTTTAGAATCTGACTAGCGCAGTAACAAAGGCAAGTTTGGTTTGAGGAGATAGTGAGGAACAGGGATGTGTTGATTTCGGGAATTTGTAGAGATGTTTGTTCTTTGTTCTGCGGACCATATGATGTGTTATTACCAACAGAGAAGTTATATGATAAAAGCTTAGCTTTCCCTTGGCATTTGTGATAATTAACAGCTTGATCTTATACAACTTTTCAGTGTCATCTCATTTATACAAAATATCCTTATCAAGGGCCCACTGTATGCCTGCTGTTCCAAGCCTGCTGTGCCTGCAGCAAGCCTTTCAATGAGGTGCATGCCCCACTTGGAATGATCGTTCCTAGATATTTAGTGATTCTCAGTCTCTCAATTCACCTCTGTCACATCATTGAACCAGATCTCTTTGCCTTACCATGCCATTTGACAGTAACTCTTACACACACACGCACTCTCTCTCTTACGTTACTGCTCTCCAAAGCACTGTAGTTGTTTGACTTGTCATCTAATCTGTACACTTCCCCCATGTCTGTTCCTCTTATTCGAATCAAAGGTCCAGGTTAGATGCCCAGTGCTTAGAATGGTTCCTGACACACGTGAGGCGGTCAGCAGCTTATTCAGTTAGCACATGCATGCTGGACACTGAGGACACAGGGTGAGCAACATGTGCCTCCCCACCCCCACATGGAATTCAGAGTCTAGTGAGAGAGCTAGATGTTAGTAATAAAGTGTAGAAAGTGCTGTATGAGAGGACCGGACAGAGGAGACAGGTAGTCTAGGGCAGCTGGGAAGGCCTCTCTGAGAAGAGTTCTGAGATTAAGAAGCAAAGGTGTGATGAGTGTGAGCTTTGTGGTGGGAGCTGTCCAGGAAGATGGAGCACCTCTTTGACGGGCTTATCAGTCAGAGGGAACCAGGTCAGCACTGTGCGGAATGGGAGAGAGGTGAGCAGACACCAGGGTGGCTGGGCAGGGCCACGCCTGGCAGGGCCTCCAGGCTGAGTTACAGATTTTGTCCTCAGTGAGCTGTCTGAACAGTAGTACCCATCACAGCCACATAGGTTGGGTCCTAACTCAGACAGTGTGGTGCGTTCACAGTAGGTATGGTAAACACGGGGTTTTACGGGTGCTCAGCAGGGAAGTAGAGTGATTAGTAGTTGGATCCATTTGTCTTGGCTCCCTCATAGTGATTTTGAGAGCCCTCAGATAAAATAAATACATGTATAGTAAATATTTGTATTATTTATTAGCAAGGTTACAGTACTATAATATTTTTGTTTTTAATAGTGCGCTTATTTGCTGAAGTTCTGAAAATATGTTTTAGGTTGGTTCTGAAAGAGAAGCATTTATTTTAATTATAAGACTTCAAAAAAAAAGGAAGAGAAAAGAAAAAAGCCCTTTAAAATGGACAGTTCAGCTTCAGTCGCTCAGTTGTGTCCGACTCTTTGTGACCCCATGGACTGCAACATGCCAGGCTTCCCTGTGCATCATCAACTCCCAGAGTTTGCTCAAACTCATGTCCATCGAGTTGGTGATGTCATCCAACCATCTCATCCTCTGTTATCCCCTTATCCTCCTGCCTTCAGTCTTTCCCAGCATCAGGGTCTTTCCCAGTGAGTCCATAAAGCTACCCGGTGGCAGTTTACAGCTTGAGGAGAATATGTTGTTTTATTAGGTTTTCCTACAGCATCTGTTGAAAAAACAGGTGAAACTCATTACCCCCATGCTTTGGAAGAGGCCCTGACCTTTTCCTTTTCCTCTTCACATCAGGTGGCCAAGATATTGGAGTTTCAGCTTCAGCCTCAGTCCTTAAATGGGCAAGATAACTGCTTTTAATGCCAGTTTCACCTGGAAAGGAAAGGTTTTTAGAAGTATGTGGATAAAAGGAGACAGCAGATGGAGTAAGGCAGAGTGCAAAGAGCAGGATCTTACTGGCATTCCATGGCCTCACTCTGATTTCCACGGCCTGATTCTTACAACACTTAACTGGTGTTAGCCAATTACTTTATCCAGACGTCTCTGAGCTTAGGTTTCCTCTCATAGAAAATGAAGCCGAGCTATTACT
This sequence comes from Madoqua kirkii, assembly GCA_006408675.1. Classification (NCBI taxonomy): domain Eukaryota; kingdom Metazoa; phylum Chordata; class Mammalia; order Artiodactyla; family Bovidae; genus Madoqua; species Madoqua kirkii. The sequence goes on along the minus strand of SJYC01050239.1, from coordinate 920 downwards.
TTGCTCATCTGTCTGTAGGGCGTCAGCGAGCCTCCTCCTCAGGAGGCCCCATTCGCCAGCCTCCCAGCATGGATGAGGCTGAGTGAGAGGATTGCTGGTACCACACTTAGCACACACCTGCCGCTCAGGAAACTCTCCACTACCTGGCAGCTCCCACCTCCAGCGTGGGAGATAACTTGCTTGCCTTACAGGGTTTTGTACACAATTAATGGCTTTTTAACTTACACTTCCTTCCAAGAGGAGAAAAGAAAATCACTTCTTTTTAGATCCCCAAAGCTTTTCAGAATTACTTCTGAGATGCATTTAACCCTCTAGGAACATGGATCCCTGCTTGAATCTGTTAAGCCTGTTAATTCAGGAGGCAGAAGAGAGCCAAAGATATCTCAGGTTCATATTTTTGTCATGATTTCAGTGTGTTGACTCAAACTTAGGCTATGTGCAATGTATTATTAGCTACCCTCTCTGACTCGCGTTGGAATTTGTCTGTTGCTTGAACATTTCTCAAGTAATTTCTTTCTTTCTTTCTTTTCTTTTTTTTTTTTTTTAATGAGCCATCAAATAGGATGTGGCTTGGGGTTTTCTAAGCCATAGGAATGGATTTGTTTTAATGTGTCTGGACTCTCTTTCCCTCTCCTTTGTGAAAAAGAACATTTTCATTTCTCAGTGGGTCATGAAGGGTGCAGGGTTTAGGCTTTGTCCCTAGCACAGACCAAGCTATTTCATCCCTGACCTTTGAAAAATAATGGAACCTTGGACTTATCACCCTGCATCGGCTCACGGAGATAAGCAAGCTGTATGCTTTTAGGGTTTGAGCTAGCAGTGACTTTTAAATTTTGTTTTATTTTTTTAAATAAGGGACAACTAATGTACAGTTTAAAGGAAATGCTTGTGTAGATTGGAGGAAAGAGAAGAAAAAGAAC